>JAXIVJ010007466.1:27500-60695 GCA_036785665.1 Chirona hameri | reverse complement strand
CTCCGAATACATTCATTAAAGTATTTTTACACTGACATAATCCAAATACTGCAATGACGCAAGAGGAGCTGCTAAAATTGTCACGGGGTTAAGCGGCTTACAAAGCCACAGCACATCTCTGATGAACGAAATGTGGCGCGAATGCCCCCTCCCCAATATCTCTCGTTAAATTGCTAAGGATATTCCATAGTGTATATTTGTTTTTGGCCGATTCAATTTGTTTTGTGCTAGAGTTCCAAAACCTGGTTGATTCTTGTTAATAATCACATCAGTATTATAGCAATTTCACTTTCGCAAATGACATATGCTTGATTGAATAATGGGCGACAGTCTGGCAGCTGCAGCCAACAGTTGGTTATTCCATTTGATGCTGATTGCGTCCTCTCTTTAGCCGGATTGCACTCATGCCGGTCTGTGTGATACATACCGAACACAAATCAGTGACTAAAATACATTTGACTGCAAATAGACGATATGCTCGCGATGCTGCCAGCTGATTATGCTGTGTTTAGACTAATGGGACATTGACATGATTGACTACGGCGCATTTCGGTTGCAGATGGCCACGAAATTACAGCTCTTATTCATGTTCTTCGCAGTCCTATGCTAATACGTGCCGCCGGACCGAGCTATCGGTTTGGAATTAGGATAAGGCAAGTCCCAAAGCTTTGCATTTCAAATGTTTATCCAAAGCAGTTGATGTAAATAATCGTCTCGAGTTTTGTTTAAAAAAAACGCGGTAAATGTAACGTTGCAGCGTCTTAGGAAACATTCAAAAGAAAAGCAGATTTCATGGAATAATAATCTCGCCACTAGGCCGTCGACGGAAATCACTCTGTTCCACAAATCAGGCGGCCAATTACAATATTGAAGCCAGCCGCTGTCCGGCTGCAATGTGGGGATGATTTAGCAGATAAAACCCCGGGCTCAGCGCTGGCCAGATAAAACCCCGGGCTCAGCTCTGGCCGGATAAAACCCCGGGCTCAGCTCTGGCCGGATAAAACCCCGGGCTTAGCTCTGGCCAGATAAAACCCCGGGCTCAGCTCTGGCCAGATAAAACCCCGGGCTTGGCTCTGGCCGGATAAAACCCCGGGTTCAGCTCGGGCCAGATAAAACCCCGGGCTCAGCTCTGGCCGGATAAAACCCCGGGCTCAGCTCTGGTCGGATTAAACCCCGGGCTCAGCTCTGACCAGATAAAACCCCGGGCTCAGCTCTGGCCAGATATAACCCCATGCTCAGCTCTGGCCGGATAAAACCCCGGGCTCAGCTCTGGCCAGATAAAACCCCGGGCTCAGCTCTGGCCAGATAAAACTCCGGGCTTAGCTCTGGCCAGATAAAACCCCGGGCTTAGCTCTGGCCAGATAAAACCCAGGGTTAAGCTCTGGCCAGATAAATTCCGGGCTCAGCTCTGGCCAGATAACACCCCGGGCTCAGCTCTGGCCAGATAAAACCCCGCTGGCCAGATAAAACCCCGGGCTCAGCTCTGGCCAGATAAAACCCCGGGCTCAGCTCTGGCCAGATAAAACCCCGGGCTTAGCTCTGGCCAGATAAAACCCCGGGCTCAGCTCTGGCCAGATAAAACCCCGGGCTCAGCTCTGGCCAGATAAAACCCCGGTCTCAGCTCTGGCCAGATAAAACCCCGGGCTCAGCTCTGGCCAGATAAAACCCCGGGCTCAGCTCTGGCCAGATAAAACCCCGGGCTCAGCTCTGGCCGGATAAAACCCCGGGCTCAGCTCTGGCCGGATAAAACCCCGGGCTTGGCTCTGGCCAGATAAAACCCCGGGCTCAGCTCTGGCCAGATAAAACCCCGGGCTTAGCTCTGGCCGGATAAAACCCCGCTGGCCAGATAAAACCCCGGGCTCAGCTCTGGCCAGATATAACCCCGGGCTCAGCTCTGGCCGGATACAACCCCGGGCTTAGCTCTGGCCGGATACAACCCCGGGCTCAGCTCTGGCCAGATATAACCCCGGGCTCAGCTCTGGCCAGATAAAACCCCGGGCTCAGCTCTGGCCAGATAACACCCCGGGCTCAGCTCTGGATGCTGGGGCCGGACGGCGGCGGTGAAATCAGTGCCACATAGTCCGCGGCCGTGGCGCCTGCTGCATTCGAATGCCCTGTCTCCGGGCCTGACGCAATGAAGACGTCTGACCAGTGTCGTCTGAACGTCTGACCAGTGTCGTCTGAACGTCTGACCAGTGTCGTCTGACCAGTGTCGTCTGACCAGTGTCGTCTGACCAGTGTCGTCTGACCAGTGTCGTCTGACCAGTGTCGTGTCTGACCAGTGTCGTCTGACCAGTGTCGTCTGACCAGTGTCGTCTGACCAGTGTCGTCTGACCAGTGTCGTGTCTGACCAGTGTCGTCTGACCAGTGTCGTCTAATCAGTGTCGTCTGACCAGTATCGTCTGACCAGTGTCGTCTGACCAGTGTCGTCTGACCAGTGTCGTCTGACCAGTGTCGTCTGACCAGTGTCATCTGACCAGTGTCGTCTGACCAGTGTCGTCTGACCAGTGTCGTCTGACCGTCTGACCAGTGTCATCTGACCAGTGTCGTCTGACCAGTGTCGTCTGACCAGTGTCGTCTGACCAGTGTCGTCTGACCAGTATCGTCTGACCAGTGTCGTCTGACCAGTGTCGTCTGACCAGTGTCGTCTGACCAGTGTCGTCTGACCAGTGTCGCCTGACCAGTGTCGTCTGACCAGTATCGTCTGACCAGTGTCGTCTGACCAGTGTCGTCTGACCAGTGTCGTCTGACCAGTGTCGTCTGACCAGTGTCGTCTGACCAGTGTCGTCTGACCAGTGTCGTCTGACCAGTGTCGTCTGACCAGTGTCGTCTGACCAGTGTCGCCTGACCAGTGTCGTGTCTGACCAGTGTCGTGTCTGACCAGTGTCGTCTGACCAGTGTCGTCTGACCGTCTGACCAGTATCGTCTGACCAGTGTCGTCTGACCAGTGTCGTCTGACCAGTGTCGTCTGACCAGTGTCGTCTGACCAGTGTCGTCTAATCAGTGTCGTCTGACCAGTATCGTCTGACCAGTGTCGTCTGACCAGTGTCGTCTGACCAGTGTCGTCTGACCAGTGTCGTCTGACCAGTGTCATCTGACCAGTGTCGTCTGACCAGTGTCGTCTGATCAGTTTCGTCTGACCGTCTGACCAGTATCGTCTGACCAGTGTCGTCTGACCAGTGTCGTCTGACCAGTGTCGTCTGACCAGTGTCGTCTGACCAGTGTCGTCTAATCAGTGTCGTCTGACCAGTATCGTCTGACCAGTGTCGTGTGACCAGTGTCGTGTGTGACCAGTGTCGTGTCTGACCAGTGTCGTGTCTGACCAGTGTCGTGTGACCAGTGTCGTGTGTGACCAGTGTCGTGTCTGACCAGTGCCGTGTCTGACCAGTGTCGTGTCTGACCAGTGTCGTCTGACCAGTGTCGTCTGACCAGTGTCGTGTCTGACCAGTGTCGTCTGACCAGTGTCGTGTCTGACCAGTGTCGTGTCTGACCAGTGTCGTCTGACCAGTGTCGTCTGACCAGTGTCGTCTGACCAGTGTCGTGTCTGACCAGTGTCGTGTCTGACCAGTGTCGTCTGACCAGTGTCGTGTCTGACCAGTGTCGTGTCTGACCAGTGTCGTCTGACCAGTGTCGTGTCTGACCAGTGTCGTGTCTGACCAGTGTCGTCTGACCAGTGTCGTGTCTGACCAGTGTCGTGTCTGACCAGTGTCGTCTGACCAGTGTCGTCTGACCAGTGTCGTGTCTGACCAGTGTCGTGTCTGACCAGTGTCGTCTGACCAGTGTCGTGTCTGACCAGTGTCGTGTCTGACCAGTGTCGTGTCTGACCAGTGTCGTCTGACCAGTATCGTCTGACCAGTGTCGTGTCTGACCAGTGTCGTCTGACCAGTGTCGTCTGACCAGTGTTGTCTGACCAGTGTCGTGTCTGACCAGTGTCGTGTCTGACCAGTATCGTCTGACCAGTGTCGTGTCTGACCAGTGTCGTCTGACCAGTGTCGTCTGACCAGTGTCGTCTGACCAGTGTCGTCTGACCAGTGTCGTGTCTGACCAGTGTCGTGTCTGACCAGTGTCGTGTCTGACCAGTGTCGTGTCTGACCAGTGTCGTCTGACCAGTGTCGTGTCTGACCAGTGTCGTGTCTGACCAGTGTCGTGTCTGACCAGTGTCGTGTGACCAGTGTCGTGTGACCAGTGTCGTGTCTGACCAGTGTCGTCTGACCAGTGTCGTGTCTGACCAGTGTCGTGTCTGACCAGTGTCGTCTGACCAGTGTCGTGTCTGACTAGTGTCGTCTGACCAGTGTCGTGTCTGACCAGTGTCGTGTGACCAGTGTCGTGTCTGACCAGTGTCGTGTCTGACCAGTGTCGTGTCTGACCAGTGTCGTCTGACCAGTGTCGTCTGACCAGTGTCGTCTGACCAGTGTCGTGTCTGACCAGTGCCGTGTCTGACCAGTGTCGTGTCTGACCAGTGTCGTGTCTGACCAGTGTCGTGTCTGACCAGTGTCGTGTCTGACCAGTGTCGTGTCTGACCAGTGTCGTGTCTGACAGTGTCGTGTCTGACCAGTGTCGTGTGACCAGTGTCGTGTCTGACCAGTGTCGTGTCTGACCAGTGTCGTGTCTGACCAGTGTCGTCTGACCAGTGTCGTCTGACCAGTGTCGTCTGACCAGTGTCGTGTCTGACCAGTGCCGTGTCTGACCAGTGTCGTGTCTGACCAGTGTCGTGTCTGACCAGTGTCGTGTCTGACCAGTGTCGTGTCTGACCAGTGTCGTCTGACCAGTGTCGTGTCTGACCAGTGCCGTGTCTGACCAGTGTCGTGTCTGACCAGTGTCGTGTCTGACCAGTGTCGTGTCTGACCAGTGTCGTGTCTGACCAGTGTCGTGTCTGACCAGTGTCGTCTGACCAGTGTCGTGTCTGACCAGTGTCGTGTCTGACCAGTGTCGTGTCTGACCAGTGTCGTGTCTGACCAGTGTCATGTCTGACCAGTGTCGTGTCCTGACCAGTGTCGTGTCTGACCAGTGTCGTCTGACCAGTGTCGTGTCTGACCAGTGTCGTGTCTGACCAGTGTCGTCTGACCAGTGCCGTGTCTGACCAGTGTCGTGTCTGACCAGTGTCGTGTCTGACCAGTGTCGTGTCTGGCCAGTGTCGTGTCTGACCAGTGTCGTGTCTGACCAGTGTCGTGTCTGACCAGTGTCGTCTCTGACCAGTGTCGTGTCTGACCAGTGTCGTGTCTGACCAGTGTCGTCTGACCAGTGCCGTGTCTGACCAGTGTCGTGTCTGACCAGTGTCGTGTCTGACCAGTGTCGTGTCTGACCAGTGTCGTCTGACCAGTGTCGTGTCTGACCAGTGTCGTCTGACCAGTGTCGTGTCTGACCAGTGTCGTGTCTGACCAGTGTCGTGTCTGACCAGTGTCGTGTCTGACCAGTGTCGTGTCTGACCAGTGCCGTGTCTGACCAGTGTCGTCTGACCAGTGTCGTGTCTGACCAGTGTCGTGTCTGACCAGTGTCGTCTGACCAGTGTCGTGTCTGACCAGTGTCGTCTGACCAGTGCCGTGTCTGACCAGTGCCGTGTCTGACCAGTGTCGTGTCTGACCAGTGTCGTGTCTGACCAGTGTCGTGTCTGACCAGTGTCGTGTCTGACCAGTGTCGTCTGACCAGTGTCGTGTCTGACCAGTGTCGTCTGACCAGTGCCGTGTCTGACCAGTGCCGTGTCTGACCAGTGTCGTCTGACCAGTGTCGTGTCTGACCAGTGTCGTGTCTGACCAGTGTCGTCTGACCAGTGTCGTGTCTGACCAGTGTCGTCTGACCAGTGCCGTGTCTGACCAGTGCCGTGTCTGACCAGTGTCGTGTCTGACCAGTGTCGTGTCTGACCAGTGTCGTGTCTGACCAGTGCCGTGTCTGACCAGTGCCGTGTCTGACCAGTGTCGTGTCTGACCAGTGTCGTCTGACCAGTTGCCGTGTCTGACCAGTGTCGTGTCTGACCAGTGTCGTGTCTGACCAGTGTCGTGTCTGACCAGTGTCGTCTGACCAGTGTCGTCTGACCAGTGTCGTGTCTGACCAGTGTCGTGTGACCAGTGTCGTGTCTGACCAGTGTCGTGTCTGGCCAGTGTCGTGTCTGACCAGTGTCGTGTCTGGCCAGTGTCGTCTGACCAGTGTCGTGTCTGACCAGTGTCGTGTGACCAGTGTCGTGTCTGACCAGTGTCGTGTCTGACCAGTGCCGTGTCTGACCAGTGTCGTGTCTGACCAGTGTCGTGTCTGACCAGTGTCGTCTGACCAGTGCCGTGTCTGACCAGTATCGTCTGACCAGTGTCATGTCTGACCAGTGTCGTCTGACCAGTGTCGTGTCTGACCAGTGTCGTGTCTGACCAGTGCCGTCTGACCAGTGTCGTGTCTGACCAGTGTCGTGTCTGACCAGTGTCGTCTGACCAGTGTCGTGTCTGACCAGTGTCGTGTCTGACCAGTGTCGTGTCTGACCAGTGTCGTCTGACCAGTGTCGTGTCTGACCAGTGTCGTGTCTGACCAGTGTCGTGTCTGACCAGTGTCGTGTCTGACCAGTGTCGTGTCTGCCCAGTGTCGTCTGACCAGTGTTGTCTGACCAGTGTCGTCTGACCAGTGCCGTGTCTGACCAGTGTCGTGTCTGACCAGTGCCGTCTGACCAGTGTCGTGTCTGACCAGTGTCGTCTGAGAAGTGTCGTGTCTGACCAGTGTCGTGTCTGACCAGTGTCGTCTGACCAGTGTCGTGTCTGACCAGTGTCGTGTCTGACCAGTGTCGTCTGACCAGTGTCGTGTCTGACAAGTGTCGTGTCTGACCAGTGTCGTGTCTGACCAGTGTCGTCTGACCAGTGTCGTGTCTGACCAGTGTCGTCTGACCAGTGTCGTGTCTGACCAGTGTCGTGTCTGACCAGTGTCGTGTCTGACCAGTGTCGTGTGACCAGTGTCGTGTCTGACCAGTGTCGTGTCTGACCAGTGTCGTCTGACCAGTGTCGTGTCTGACCAGTGTCGTGTCTGACCAGTGTCGTGTCTGACCAGTGTCGTGTCTGACCAGTGTCGTCTGACCAGTACCGTGTCTGACCAGTGTCGTGTCTGACCAGTGCCGTGTCTGACCAGTGTCGTCTGACCAGTGTCGTGTCTGACCAGTGTCGTGTCTGACCAGTGTCGTCTGACCAGTGTCGTCTGACCAGTGTCGTGTGACCAGTGTCGTGTCTGACCAGTGTCGTGTCTGACCAGTGTCGTGTCTGACCAGTGTCGTGTGACCAGTGTCGTGTCTGACCAGTGTCGTGTCTGACCAGTGTCGTGTCGGACCAGTGTCGTCTGACCAGTGTCGTGTCTGACCAGTGTCGTCTGACCAGTGTCGTGTCTGACCAGTGTCGTGTCTGACCAGTGTCGTCTGACCAGTGTCGTCTGACCAGTGTCGTGTCTGACCAGTGTCGTGTGACCAGTGTCGTGTCTGACCAGTGTCGTGTCTGACCAGTGTCGTGTCTGACCAGTGTCGTGTGACCAGTGTCGTGTGACCAGTGTCGTGTCTGACCAGTGTCGTGTCTGACCAGTGTCGTGTCTGACCAGTGTCGTGTCTGACCAGTGTCGTGTCTGACCAGTGTCGTGTGACCAGTGTCGTGTCTGACCAGTGTCGTGTCTGACCAGTGTCGTGTCTGACCAGTGTCGTGTCGGACCAGTGTCGTCTGACCAGTGTCGTGTCTGACCAGTGTCGTGTGACCAGTGTCGTGTCTGACCAGTGTCGTCTGACCAGTGTCGTGTCTGACCAGTGTCGTGTCTGACCAGTGTCGTGTCTGACCAGTGGCGTGTCTGACCAGTGTCGTCTGACCAGTGTCGTGTCTGACCAGTGTCGTGTCTGACCAGTGCCGTGTCTGACCAGTGCCGTGTCTGACCAGTGTCGTGTCTGACCAGTGTCGTGTGACCAGTGTCGTGTCTGACCAGTGTCGTGTCTGACCAGTGTCGTGTCTGACCAGTGTCGTCTGACCAGTGTCGTCTGACCAGTGTCGTGTCTGACCAGTGTCGTGTCTGACCAGTGTCGTGTCTGACCAGTGTCGTGTCTGACCAGTGTCGTGTCTGACCAGTGTCGTGTCTGACCAGTATCGTCTGACCAGTGTCGTGTCTGACCAGTGTCGTGTCTGACCAGTATCGTCTGACCAGTGTCGTCTGACCAGTGTCGTGTCTGACCAGTGTCGTGTCTGACCAGTGTCGTGTCTGACCAGTGTCGTCTGACCAGTGTCGTGTCTGACCAGTGTCGTGTGACCAGTGTCGTGTCTGACCAGTGTCGTGTCTGACCAGTGTCATCTGACCAGTGTCGTGTCTGACCAGTGTCGTCTGACCAGTGTCGTGTCTGACCAGTGTCGTGTCTGACCAGTGTCGTCTGACCAGTGTCGTGTCTGACCAGTGTCGTGTGACCAGTGTCGTGTCTGACCAGTGTCGTGTCTGACCAGTGTCATCTGACCGTCTGACCAGTGTCGTGTCTGACCAGTGTCGTGTCTGACCAGTGTCGTGTCTGACCAGTGTCGTGTCTGACCAGTGTCGTCTGACCAGTGTCGTGTGACCAGTGTCGTGTCTGACCAGTGTCGTGTCTGACCAGTGTCGTCTGACCAGTGTCGTCTGACCAGTGTCGTGTCTGACCAGTGTCGTGTGACCAGTGTCGTGTCTGACCAGTGCCGTGTCTGACCAGTGTCGTGTCTGACCAGTGTCGTGTCTGACCAGTGTCGTCTGACCAGTGTCGTCTGACCAGTGTCGTGTCTGACCAGTGTCGTCTGACCAGTGTCGTGTCTGACCAGTGTCGTGTCTGACCAGTGTCGTGTCTGACCAGTGTCGTCTGACCAGTGTCGTGTGACCAGTGTCGTCTGACCAGTGTCGTGTCTGACCAGTGTCGTGTCTGACCAGTGTCGTGTGACCAGTGTCGTGTCTGACCAGTGTCGTGTCTGACCAGTGCCGTGTCTGACCAGTGTCGTCTGACCAGTGTCGTCTGACCAGTGTCGTCTGACCAGTGTCGTGTCTGACCAGTGTCGTGTCTGACCAGTGTCGTGTCTGACCAGTGTCGTGTCTGACCAGTGTCGTGTCTGACCAGTGTCGTGTCTGACCAGTGTCGTGTGACCAGTGTCGTGTCTGACCAGTGTCGTGTCTGACCAGTGTCGTGTCTGACCAGTGTCGTATCTGACCAGTGTCGTGTGACCAGTGTCGTGTCTGACCAGTGTCGTGTCTGACCAGTGCCGTGTCTGACCAGTGTCGTGTCTGACCAGTGTCGTCTGACCAGTGTCGTGTCTGACCAGTGTCGTGTCTGACCAGTGCCGTGTCTGACCAGTGTCGTGTCTGACCAGTGTCGTGTCTGACCAGTGTCGTGTCTGACCAGTGTCGTGTCTGACCAGTGTCGTGTCTGACCAGTGTCGTGTCTGACCAGTGTCGTGTCTGACCAGTGTCGTCTGACCAGTGTCGTGTCTGACCAGTGTCGTGTCTGACCAGTGTCGTCTGACCAGTGTCGTCTGACCAGTGTCGTGTCTGACCAGTGTCGTGTCTGACCAGTGTCGTGTCTGACCAGTGTCGTGTCTGACCAGTGTCGTGTCTGACCAGTGCCGCGTCTGACCAGTGCCGTGTCTGACCAGTGTCGTCTGACCAGTGTCGTGTCTGACCAGTGTCGTGTCTGACCAGTGTCGTGTCTGACCAGTGTCGTCTGACCAGTATCGTGTCTGACCAGTGTCGTGTCTGACCAGTGTCGTGTCTGACCAGTGTCGTGTCTGACCAGTGCCGTGTCTGACCAGTGCCGTGTCTGACCAGTGTTGTCTGAACGACTAGTCTGGAGCCGACTAGTCGACCCTTCCTCCTCTCAGCGTGCCCTCCACAACCTTCGCTTACCCTTCCCCTCACCACTCACTCCCCCTCCCTCCCCCCCTCCCCCTCACCACTCTCTACCTAACCCGCCCAGTCTTCCGGAGCAGCTCTCAATACTCCACAAGGACGGCGTGCAAGGCGAAACTCGTGCGTCGAATTCGTCGCGGCGAATTTGGCGGCTCGCCACCCTATCAAGCCCTGAATAAATGTAAATATGCCGTGCCGTGCTGACGTTCTGGCGACTCTGGGCGGGAGCGTCGGGCTAGGTCAGGTGACGCTGGCGGTGGCGGTGGTGGTGACGGTGGGCGGCAGCGGTGGCGGTGGCGGTGGCGGTGGCGGTGGCGGTGGGCGGGGGTTACGCTTGCGGGTGGTGGTGGGCGGGGGGGGGGGGGGGGTACGCTTGTCGGTGGCGATGGCGGTTGGCGGTGGCGGTGGCGGTGGCAGTGGCGGTGGCGGTGGTGGGCGGTGGCGGTGGCGGTGGCGGTTGGCGGTGGCGGGGGCGGGGGCGGTGGCGGTGCGGTGGCGGTGGCGGTGGCGGTGGCGGGGGCGTGGGCGGGGGCGGGGGCGGGGGCGGGGAGGGTTGGTGACGTTGCAGCTGGGCGGTGGACAGGGGCGGGGGCGGGGGCGGGGAGGGTTGGTAACGTTGAAGCTGGGCGGTGGACAGGGGCGGGGGCGTTTCACCTCATTAGGCAGCGGTTTGGGCTCATCTCTACTCACCCAGCCCCGGCACCAGCTGGCTATCAGGAGTCGCCGAAAATGGCAGTCGCTTCGCCACCGTCGCCGTCAGCTTTTGTCTCGAGCTCCCAATGATTTTCTGTGTCTGGTCGAGTCCCTTGAGGAGGCTCCGCGGCCATCTGTGTGCCATAAACCAGGCCAAGGGCTCTTCACTCGGGACGGTTTCTTTCTTTTCGCTGGAAAACAGCATCAGCGCCCAGCGGCCGATTCCGTCTCGTTTCGTTTGGGGAAAGTTTGGCTGGGTCATCTCATCCTATTTTCATCATCTCATCTCATCTCTTCTCTAGCCTATTTTTTAGGCCTCAAGATTTGATGTGTCATATACTCATGTGAACTATGCGACTGTTAGTTCGACCTAACATCGTTTTTGTTTTCCTTCTAAGTTTTTACTCTGGAAGCCTGAGTATTTTTACTCTGGAAGCCTGAGTTGTTTGTGGTTAAGTTTTTCTAAGTTTTTACTCTGGAAGCCTGAGTTGTTTGTGGTTAAGTTTTTCTAAGTTTTTACTCTGGAAGCCTGAGTTGTTTGTGGTTAAGTTTTTCTAAGTTTTTACTCTGGAAGCCTGAGTTGTTTGTGGTTAAGTTTTTCTAAGTTTTTACTCTGGAAGCCTGAGTTGTTTGTGGTTAAGTTTTTCTAAGTTTTTACTCTGGAAGCCTGAGTTGTTTGTGGTTAAGTTTTTCTAAGTTTTTACTCTGGAAGCCTGAGTTGTTTGTGGTTAAGTTTTTCTAAGTTTTTACTCTGGAAGCCTGAGTTGTTTGTGGTTAAGTTTTTCTAAGTTTTTACTCTGGAAGCCTGAGTTGTTTGTGGTTAAGTTTTTCTAAGTTTTTACTCTGGAAGCCTGAGTATTTTTACTCTGGAAGCCTGAGTTGTTTGTGGTTAAGTTTTTCTAAGTTTTTACTCTGGAAGCCTGAGTATTTTTACTCTGGAAGCCTGAGTTGTTTGTGGTTAAGTTTTTCTAAGTTTTTACTCTGGAAGCCTGAGTATTTTTACTCTGGAAGCCTGAGTTGTTTGTGGTTAAGTTTTTCTAAGTTTTTACTCTGGAAGCCTGAGTATTTTTACTCTGGAAGCCTGAGTTGTTTGTGGTTAAGTTTTTCTAAGTTTTTACTCTGGAAGCCTGAGTATTTTTACTCTGGAAGCCTGAGTTGTTTGTGGTTAAGTTTTTCTAAGTTTTTACTCTGGAAGCCTGAGTTGTTTGTGGTTAAGTTTTTCTAAGTTTTTACTCTGGAAGCCGTTTGTGTTGTGTTGTGTTGTGAGTTGTTTGTGGTTAATATGGGATCTATTTTAAATTTTACTTCATGTGTAAACACTACTGATTTTATCTGATCTTGAATTGAGTACCTTCTCCTTTTGTATTGCACCGGTACGCATGTGTCTCGTTTTGGTACTGCGACCTTTTCTTCCTTCTATGTTGATATGCCTCTCCCACCCGCCTCTTATCAGTCAGCCCTGCTCTTCCCAATGCCATTCATTATGCCCCAGTATCAACGTTTCTCCTCACAAAGTACAGCACAACTCCTCTCCGTCCACCACCTTTCTACGCCCTCTCCATTTTCACCTCGCTGCGGCGCTCGTCATCCGTGTAACGCCCCTCCTCTGCGTCAGGGCCAGCCAATGCATGTAATCTACGCCTGGCGGGACCGATCTTCACTGGACTCGGGTGCTCCTCTCAGCATCGAACGTCTACAGTACCACGGTCGCGAGGGCCGGGGCGTCGTCACACTCTGTCTGCTGCACGCCGACTGCTTCCCGCCGCCCGCCGGCGGTTCGAATCCCAGCGGCGGCAGCGTGTTTTTCACATTGGTGGCAGCGGTGGGATTGGTGCTGGGTTGTGGATAGTGATGCAGGTGTCACCACTGATACGGACGAGGATTGATGTGGATACTGTGAACTGATGTCGTCAGAGACGCGACATGGCGCTGGAACTGATAAGTGATGTCGACACCAGTGCTTGTCGTGTGCTCTCATTGATGACAAGGACCCCACAGATGCGCTGACGCGGCTGGGTGTTCCTGTTTTATGTGCGGACACTGAACGTGCTCGGCGTGCTCGCACCACAGTGTCGTCAGCTGTGGTATGTCTTCTGACTCTGGATCACGAGCGCTCGCATAGTCAGCCGACTGCGGATCGCGAGTGCTCGCATAGTCAGCCGACTGTGGATCGCGAGCGCTCGCATAGTCAGCCGACTGCGGATCGCGAGTGATCGCATAGTCAGCCGACTGCGGATCGCGAGTGATCGCATAGTCAGCCGACTGTGGATCGCGAGAACTCGCATAGTCAGCCGACTGTGGATCGCGAGAACTCGCATAGTCAGCCGACTGCGGATCGCGAGTGCTCGCATAGTCAGCCGACTGCGGATCGCGAGAGCTCGCATAGTCAGCCGACTGCGGATCGCGAGTGAACGCATTGTCAGCCGTCTGATCTCGATGTGCGAATAGTGATCTGCTGTCCACGTTGGCGATGCTAAAAGTATGTCCGGATGGGCTTTTGTCCCGGGCGGACCGTGCCGGCCATAGAAGACTGTCAGCCATAGACTGGCTGGTCAGACTGTAAGGTATAGAAGACAGACAGAGTGACATAGACAGTGCATTGAGCGTGTTTCGCTTCATAAGGTTTTATTTTTGCATGCGAAGACAATTTCAGGATTAAGCGAGCCTAAGCACTCATCATTTTTTCTTTAGAAAAAAAATCAAAAAAAAAATCACAGGAGCTGATTACAGAGCATAGGCCGGTAGCCTAGTAACCCATATAAATGACAACACAGTAAGCATTAGGTAAGAATGAATCGAGATACTGTTTTGGTTTTACTTGTCATTCTGATTGTAGTGTCTTCAATGATATTAATCCTAGATATAACACATACTAAACTAGCTTACACGGTTATAGTTGTTGTTTACATTGTTATGCATTGTTTTAGTTGTCTCATGTGGGGCGCGTAGCAAAGCAGTAAGCAGATATTAGACATCTGAATAAGCTTGACTGTATTTTTATTTGTATGACCCTTAAACCGGTTAGTGCGAGGCTGCGATATGCCGAGTAATGTGTACGTATAATTGACATGAAAATAAACGAAAATCTTCGTGAACCTTTTATGGCTTGTTAATTGTTGCAAAGTGATTGGAATTTCCATCCTTTCAAATGCTGCTCCGTTTATGCAAACCATATCGTCTTGATTTTTTAGTAAGTACGTATGATACTCCGCTGAAAAAGTATCACACTCGTAATGTTGATCTTTTTAACTAATAATGAGTTCCTTCTGGATATCATAATATCAACGTTATGACATAACAAATATACAACACTTTTGCAGGTCTCATGTCTTGGTTGCGCTTGACTTGTAATTTTGGTACTCGCTTTTCATCACCAAATTTCATGGGTTTTGAACTTATTCCTAAAATTCTCGACTATTTTCCATATCACTATCCAGCCTTAGGTCTTTAGCAAAACTACAGGCAATAAATGATTTCACTCGCCCAAATTTGATCGCCGTTTGCTGACTTTATTGAACTGAACTTAGTTAGCAGGCGGTTAAAATATGCGCGAGCTGCGATTCGAGTCATTTTTTTAAAGGCTCCTTTCTGACTTCTGAGATGTGAGGAAATAATTCGCTTTTTGCTCACACCTTTTGGGAGTAATGCTAATCTTTCATCCAGATCTCTATTGCCATCCAATGTCATGCAGACGCATAATGCAATGCATCCTTTCAAAATAGCTTATAAACGTTCAGATGCGAACTACAACACTACACTTCTCATTAAGTGACGACGGTCTAAACGACCAGTGTCAGTAGTTTATCACATAATAACGGACGACGGTCAGTAGTTTATCACATAATAACGACCAGTGTCAGTAGTTTATCACATAATAACGGCCAGTGTCAGTAGTTTATCACATAATAACGACCAGTGTCAGTAGTTGATCACATAATAACGACCAGTGTCAGTAGTTTATCACATAATAACGACCAGTGTCAGTAGTTTATCACATAATAACGACCAGTGTCAGTAGTTTATCACATAATAACGACCAGTGTCAGTAGTTTACCACATAATTTGCGGCCAGTTTATCATGTGATTTGTGAATGTCCATGGCGCAGAAGCAAAACTCTGTCTCATTGCTGTCATTGCTGACTGTCTGACTGACTGTCATTGCTGTCATTGCTGACATTGCTGACTGTCTGACTGACTGTCATTGCTGACATTGCTGACTGTCTGACTGACTGTCATTGCTGTCATTGCTGACATTGCTGACTGTCTGACTGACTGTCATTGCTGACATTGCTGACTGTCTGACTGACTGTCATTGCTGACATTGCTGACATTGCTGACTGTCTGTCATTGCTGTCATTGCTGACTGTCTTACTGACTGTCATTGCTGACATTGCTGACATTGCTGACTGTCTGTCATTGCTGTCATTGCTGACTGTCTGACTGACTGTCATTGCTGACATTGCTGACTGTCTGACTGACTGTCATTGCTGACATTGCTGACATTGCTGACTGTCTGTCATTGATGTCATTGCTGACTGTCTGACTGACTGTCATTGCTGACATTGCTGACTGTCTGACTGACTGTCATTGCTGACATTGCTGACATTGCTGACTGTCTGTCATTGCTGTCATTGCTGACTGTCTGACTGACTGTCATTGCTGACATTGCTGACTGTCTGACTGACTGTCATTGCTGACATTGCTGACTGTCTGACTGACTGTCATTGCTGTCATTGCTGACTGTCTGACTGACTGTCATTGCTGACATTGCTGACTGTCTGACTGACTGTCTGACTGACTGTCTGACTGACTGTCATTGCTGACATTGCTGACTGTCTGACTGACTGTCTGACTGACTGTCTGACTGACTGTCATTGCTGACATTGCTGACTGTCTGACTGACTGTCTGACTGACTGTCATTGCTGACATTGCTGACATTGCTGACTGACTGTCTGACTGACTGTCATTGCTGACATTGCTGTCATTGCTGACTGACTGTCATTGCTGACATTGCTGTCATTGCTGACTGTCTGACTGACTGTCATTGCTGACATTGCTGACATTGCTGACTGACTGTCATTGCTGTCATTGCTGACACCCAGTTACCGACTGCAACACCATCAGCAAACCAGCAAACTAGTTTGCTGCAGCAAAGTAGCTGCAAACTAGCAAACTAGTTTGCCGCAGCAAACTAGCAGCAAACTAGCAGCAAACTAGCACCATCAGCAAACTAGCACCATCAGCAAACTAGCAAACTAGTTTGCTGCAGCGAACTAGCAGCAAACTAATCCGTGTGTGGATTGGTATTTGCTGAGTGATACCTGCATTTAATTGAACTTGAGAGTGCCGACCTGAAGTTTGACCTGGGTGCGCCCCTGCACTGCTCTGACCTCAGGTTGCCCGCGGCACTGAGCGGGGCCGGCCGGGCAGCAGCTGAGCGTGCCACTCAGAGCCCTCAGGTTGCCCGTGGCACTGAGCGGGGCCGGCCGGGCAGCAGCTGAGCGTGCCACTCGGAGCCCTCAGGTTGCCCGTGGCACTGAGCGGGGCCGGTCGGGCAGCAGCTGAACGTGCCACTCAGAGCCCTCAGGTTGCCCGTGGCACTGAGCGGGGCCGGCCGGGCAGCAGCTGAGCGTGCCACTCAGAGCCCTCAGGTTGCCCGTGGCACTGAGCGGAGCCGGCCGTGCAGCAGCTGAGCGTCCCACTCAGAGCCCTCAGGTTGCCCGTGGCACTGAGCGGGGCCGGCCGGACAGCAGCTGACCGTGCCGCTCAGAGCCCTCAGGTTGCCCGTGGCACTGAGGGGGCCGGCCGGGCAGCAGCTGAGCGTCCCACTCAGAGCCCTCAGGTTGCCCGTGGCACTGAGCGGGGCCGGCCGGGCAGCAGCTGAGCGTGCCACTCAGAGCCCTCAGGTTGCCCGTGGCACTGAGCGGGGCCGGCCGGACAGCAGCTGAGCGTGCCACTCAGAGCCCTCAGGTTGCCCGTGGCACTGAGCGGGGCCGGCGGGGCAGCAGCTGAGCGTGCCACTCAGAGCCCTCAGGTTGCCCGTGGCACTGAGCTGGGCCGGCCGGACAGCAGCTGAGCGTCCCACTCAGAGCCGGTCCGGGTGCGAGAGCAAGACCAGACGCACGCTAACACAGGAACGGTTTTTGGAATTAAGTGGCGGGAATTATATAAGCTATTGGTAGATTGAATTGTGTAATGTGATGAACGTGCGTCAGTATCGCCTCGGAGAGATGATCGTGCGTCAGTATCGCCTCGGAGAGATGAACGTGCGTCAGTGTCGCCTCGGAGAGATGAACGTTCGTCAGTATCGCCTCGGAGAGATGAACGTGCGTCAGTATCGCCTCGGAGAGATGAACGTGCGTCAGTATCGCCTCGGAGAGATGATCGTGAGTCAGTACCGCCTCGGAGAGATGAACGTGCGTCAGTATCGCCTCGGAGAGATGAACGTGCGTCAGTATCGCCTCGGAGAGATGAACGTGCGTCAGTATCGCCTCGGAGAGATGAACGTGCGTCAGTATCGCCTCGGAGAGATGAACGTGCGTCAGTATCGCCTCGGAGAGATGACCGTGCGTCAGTATCGCCTCGGAGAGATGAACGTGCGTCAGTATCGCCTCGGAGAGATGAACGTGCGTCAGTATCGCCTCGGAGAGATGAACGTGCGTCAGTATCGCCTCGGAGAGATGAACGTGCGTCAGTATCGCCTCGGAGAGATGAACGTGCGTCAGTATCGCCTCGGAGAGATGAACGTGCGTCAGTATCGCCTCGGAGAGATGAACGTGCGTCAGTATCGCCTCGGAGAGATGAACGTGCGTCAGTATCGCCTCGGAGAGATGAACGTGCGTCAGTATCGCCTCGGAGAGATGAACGTGCGTCAGTATCGCCTCGGAGAGATGAACGTGCGTCAGTATCGCCTCGGAGAGATGATCGTGCGTCAGTATCGCCTCGGAGAGATGAACGTGCGTCAGTATCGCCTCGGGCAGCGGAGGCGGCTCGTAGTGCATAGAACAGAAAAACAGCCGAACCAGCGAATGAAAACGACCGAGATGAAAACTTGGAAAAACAGCTTGGAGGCATCTGAAAGAGAACGCGTAACGCAACGCCTTCTAGCTGCTACAAACGCTACAAACTTACAAACTTGCCGCACAAGGTCGCCCTGGACCGGAGTCTGAACAAGGTGAGGCAAAACCAGCGCGTTTGCTGGTTGGTTGCTCTCTCACGTCGTCACACGTCTTTATCATATATAGTTCACATTTTGTTTTAACGAATGCAAATTTCCGAAAATATGTCGAGAGCAAAACATTTTGGCTTATTTTTTTTTCTCTCAAGAAATTCACAAATCCGAGACGGCAGTTTGATAGCCGAGTCTATTGTCAGTCATTCGACATATTACGATTTAATTTATCTGTAAGCTGTACCTTTGACAGTCTTTTTCGCAAACCTTTATTGTTCATCACAAACCGCAAAACATGTCACTCTGACGTCATTTCCGGTTGACTTGTGTATAATTGATGTAAGAGAGGGTACTGCAAGTTTGGTGACGATACTGGCGTTATATTGCGAGATATTTCAAAATAAATGGATGGGGGTCACACCCCCCCCCCCCCCCCCCCAGTAACTCGCGAGTTAAAGGGAAAAGGGGTCACCTTAAAAGTTATCTTGAAATTTGGCTATACAGGGTATTTCGAGCTGGAAAAACGAATATGGCATTTGTTTGGACGATAGATGGAAATCCGTCGAAAAATGGGCAGGTTTCTCTTTTCTCCTTCATGACAATAAACAATTTAATGACAATTATGACGTCATGCTTGGATATGGAAACTATTGCCCACAATAACGACGGACTTTCGGCATATATCCGCAGGCTGCTTGTAACGTAAACAACCGTTGTGAGGACCCGAAACAAGTTTCGGGGAAATTAACTTCTTCTTCTAAAAGAGGCCCACTCGTCCTGTGTCGAAATTACTTAAAGGGAGTGTGCCTACTCACATCGCTGAGTTGGGGTTATTGACACTGGTTTATAGAACATAATTTTCTGAATTGACCCATGACTTCGTTTCTCCAGATTCGCCCTAGTTGCTGAGCTATTCGAAAGACTCCAGGAACTTGCTGGGAGCAAAAAGTTATCGGGTAGACTCCAGAGGGCTTCCGCTACTAGAAGCACTGCAACTATCGATTAAACTGCTAGCATATTGTCAGCGCCGGCCAATAGCAATTCAACAAAATAGCTCGTGCACGCTGATATCAGCAGCCGAACATAAACTGGACGACCATCATGTTTTTCGATGATGGCTATTTCGATGATGGTCGACGGCCATTTTTTGAAGAAGATATCAATTTAGAGCTACGAAACTTGCACATAATGAAGTTCACAGTGGCAAGAACGTGGTGTGCAACACTTGTATTTCTATCTTGCATGATGTGACCGTAATTGTATTGTTTTATGTGCGCCGTTTTACATAACATCTCCATAGTGGCGATCGTTTTATAGATATCGAAACAAAAAATAAGAAAACAAAATATAAGTGAAAATTCAACTATAAAAGGGGCTCCAGATGTGAATTTCATTATATACAACAATCAAACCAATACCTACTTACAGTATGAAAAATATTTTTGACATTCCAAAACAGTAGGCGTACTCCCTTTAACGTAGGGAGCTAATTTTTCACACAACCCATTTTTCAATCTACTCTACACATCTCAGTTCACTTATATTTTGTATCTCAGTTCAAAACCCCATGGTAAAGGTGAACTATTTCCTTTAAGATCGAAAGGCCTGGCGTTAGGAGACGACAACCAAATATGGCGAAACGGACACTGCATATGTCAAAACTAAACATTGTAAGCGAATACTTCTATTAGTAAATAATTGTTCCTTTACAGTCTCTCTTGAAAGTATCTATGCAAATGCACTGTACAGTATCTCATGGATCTCTTGGCCGTGGATAGATACTTTCAAGAGAGACTGTACAGTGCACCACAGTCTCTGTACATTGCACAGAGAGATTGTCTCTTGAAAGTATCTATCCACGGCCAAGCGATCCCAGAGAGACTACATTGCATAGATACTTTCAAGAGAGACTGTACATTAATACGCTTAACCCTCGCCCTACGGGATCTTTTTTCACCTTCGCCCTACGGGGGGGGGGGGGGGGCTGACACCCCCCTTGTTAACTTCCAAACCAAGCAACTTAGAGCAATGCAGTAAGAACCAGCATGTTGCCTGTCATGAGAGGAATCTAACAGTATGCCATTTTTAGGTTTCAGGTCAACGGGTGACCTTCCAGGTCAAGTGAATGACCTCGGCTCGACCACGTCCAGAACAGCGATTTTGCTCTGCAGAAAACCTCGAAATTAGAAATTGATACATGTAAATAAAAAGGTATGTTCCTAGACCAGTTTTGTCTCAGAAATACAGAAAAGGTAATACAGCTAGGATATTCTGATAACTCCTACATTACGGCCTATCACACATTACACTATTTATATGACTATTCCATTTACGATTTTCATCTACAAGAACTCCTAAGTATTTAATGCATGTTTTTGTCCTGATTGGTGTAACAAATAATACTATGTCAAGCTCTTGTCACGTAACTGATCTTTAATATATTTGGTAATTTATATTTGATGCATTTAGTGATAATATATTTATATGGAACCACTCGTTAATTTTTTGGAATTAATTAATTAATCTTTATTTTGAACTCTTCAACATTTCTAGCTTGAATACAAATTGCCGTAAATTGTCAGCAAATAAGTAAAAGGTATCTATGTCTGTTGTATTGCTGATGTCATTAATATAACAAAATAACTAAATGTGGACCTAAAATTGAACCCTTTGCGACGCCGATTTTAATCATTTGTTTCTTAGATGTACCCTCTATTGCCCTTGCATGCCTCTTATTAATATATGACTCTATCGGGTTGCAGAAACCCATCGTATCACAATGCGGTGTATTTTGATTAATATATGACTCTAACGGGTTGCAGAAACCCATCGTATCACAATGCGGTGTATTTTGATTAATATATGACTCTATCGGGTTGCAGAAACCCATCGTATCACAATGCGGTGTATTTTTTCTGAAGAGAATTACTAAGCAGACTGTATCCAACGCTCTCTGTAAATCAAGGTATAATGAGCATGTTATTTGGTTATTTTGTATAGATTTTTCAACTTCACTTCATCGTACATGTGCACAATCAGCATGTACGTACTGTGTTGTTTCCTGAATCCGAATTGAAGAAGATTCAGGATAATATTTGCATTAACACGAGCCCCTCTGGAGGTGACAGAATCTCTCCCTCCCGGATATTCTGAATAACTTGAAAACAATGATAGATATCGACGTCAATTTTGCAGTACATTATGCTGCATAAATTCTACGTCTTATCACAACATTTCAATAAAAATGGGAAAGGTCTTTGGGAGATAATATCGTTTTAATCACGTCATGTCATGTCATTATTTTTGTGTGGAAAAACATTAAATGTTTGACATTGTAGAAATTCGAGTTTTGAATCAAATTGCAAATACAAATTTCGAAAGAAATGAAATGCCATTATATTCAAAATGGCTATCTCTGATTTTCACAATTCTGAGTTTGGACTCCCAAAAACAAAAATACACTTTTTTCGTCGAAAACTTATTTGTCGTTGTTTTACAACATACAACATTCTGTACTGTTTTAATTATGTGGGCCCCCTTGGCTGCTAGGGCCCCTCTGATCCCATTTGCCCCCCCCCCCCTCGCTGGGTGAAATCCTCCCTACGATCCTGGAACAGTTTCTTTAGATTAGACGCAGACTACCTTCTACAAAATTCCGGCGTCGCCATGGGGACCAAAATGGTTCCGCCGGTGGCTATTCTATTTATGCACAGTCTGGAACAGCAAATCAGCACACATCTCCGCCCAGACATTTTCATGCGGTACATCGATGATTATTTCGGAGCGTGGACACAGGGAGAGGGCCAGTTCACATAGTTTCAGCAACATATCAATTCGATTCACCCATTCGTCAAACTCACTACAACACGGGAGGCTGACAACGGCTCCATTCCTTTTCTGGACATCCTGCTAACTCGCGACACTGACAATACATGCGGCACAGAACTATACGTAAAAGACACTCACTCTGGGATAGCACTACATTACCAGTCAACCCACCCTCTCATCACCAAGGAAAACACTCTTAGGAACGAACTTCGTAGAGCAATCCGCCTGTCATCCACACCACAAGCAGTGACACGGAGCATCAGTCGGGTCATACACACATTTCGCAACAATGGCTACCCATCCAACCTCATCTTTAACATGGTAAAAGAGGTCAAGGGAGACATAAGTACGGGACTACTCCGGAACAAACCAACACACAGACAAACAAGACAAAAAACAAACCGGACCGAACATATATAACTTTGCCGTTCGTGGACGATGAACTTTGCAGGAAGGTCGAACGGATAGTACGCGCCAGTGGCCTTCCTTGTAAAGTTTCATGGGTCAACAAAGGGTCACTTAAACGACAACTCACCAAGACCGACCTACGAGGACCAACTTGTCCCATCAAACGTGGTGTATGCATTCCCTGTAAGTCTGGCTTTGATCAAACTTGTGCGACCAACAACGCAGTTTATCAAGTCAGCTGCAACCTTTTCCCAGCCACATACGTGGGGGAATACATACGCCTCGTCAGAGAAAGGTTCTTTGACCACTGCCGAGCTGCGTTCAGGAAGGACATCAACAACCCTGTTGGGCTTCACTTTCAATCCCAGCACGGTTATGATGTCATTCCTGAAGTTCCGATAACGGGGAAAATATCATGTAACTGCCACGGTCATGTTGAACGTAAAGTAAAGGAAACCATGTTTATTTGAGACCTCAAACCTGTCATGAAAAAATGTAGCGAGCTGGCCACTCTTGAGCTAGTACCTAAGCAGTCTGGCACTGACGTAACATGTACCTCTAAGTGTAGTTTATCCTGAATTCGCACCGGTGTTTCTAAATTTACTTAGGATCAAAATGTATTGTATATTGTATTAAGTGATAGTCTTCGTAAGTTTGCTTGTCATACGGCTTTGATGTTTTGTTTCATATTATTCAGTACTTGTGATTATGTTTTGTTCATTACGTGCTACGTTGTGTGTCTTTCATGATAGGTGAAATAATATTAGCTACTTCAAAGTACTTGTAAAATAGGTAACACGTTCGTGATATTTTTTGTGATGTAGTTTTCGCAGGCGAATTGCCGTCAGTCACCTGATGAAGTTTTTTTTCGCAATGAATGATAACATTGAATGGAAGTTTCTAACAAACAGACGTTCGACAACAGGGTGTCTTCGTCAGTGTAAATTATAAATATTTAAATTCTAAAGAAATTAGATATTAGACACAAAGACATTACTACAAAGTCAAGCAATCACAATCAGTTTCAGGCAAACTGAAGTGACTTAGAAGTGATTGTGATTGCTTGACTTTGTATTAATGACTTTGTGTCTCATGTCTAATGTCTTTAGAATTTAAATATTTATCATTTACACTGACGAAGACACCCTGTTTGTCGAAACGTCTGTATTTTTAGGAACTTGCATGGAATGTTGTCATTGATGGCGAATAAGTGAAGGCGGCGCCTCCTACCGGCAGCCGCCCCTCGGGTCGCTCCCCTGTTACTGCTGTTTTCGCGTGTAATTAAGCTTCGGCCAACTGGTGGTTTTGTCTCAGCTTAAGAAGTGGTGTTTTCGGACCGTTTGAAGTGATTTCTCGTGCCGTTTCGTAGTGATCATAGATATTTATACTCGCCCAGTATTTCCAATAGCCATAGTCATGACCCACGCTGGACTGTTTGGCACTCTACCGGTTTCCGAAGAGACCAACGCACCTATCAGCTCGCCGCCTCGACTTCTACCGCTCCACCACGCTCCACCGTCGTCGCCGACGTCCTGTCAGACCGAGCCGGGTCCCCGCCGGACTCAGCCCCCATGGCCATCCATCACCCGCCCGCCGCCCAAGGGGCGGACAGAGGCGGAGTAAGGCGACACTGCCGGGGGAGAAGAGCCGGTCGGATAGTCCAAGCGCGTCGACATCGGGCAAGAAACGCGGAACATCAGCGTCGCCAGGACTACGACCGAGCTTTAATCTCACTGGCGGGCCCTGGACCCGCCCCTGGCACAGGGGAGAGTCCGCCGGCCCAAACCCGGGACAGACCGGGCCTAGCAGCCGACGGCTGCCAGGGAGGCTCTGGGAGCGGGAGCTCCTGTCGTGTAGAGAGTCACCTGCCACGACCACCACTATCCATCCCGACACTGGTGACGAGCCGGTGGCCGGCCCCGGCGGCTGCCGAAGCCCAAGCCAGGCCTGACGCGCCGCGCTTCCTGGCCCGCCCCGCACGGCTGATGACTGAAGGGACCCGCGTTCCGCGATTCTACAACATTGGGCACGTCAACGCTCGTTCACTGGCGCCACGAATGGACGAGGTCAACATCCTACTTGACGAACACCGGCTGGACATTCTGTGCATATCGGAAACGTGGCTGCAAGCGGGCGTGTCAAACAGAGTACTGGTCTTCCCTGGGTATTGCATAGCCAGATGTGACCGCTCTGCTGAACCGCACACCCACAAGGCATTACGTGGCGGCGGCGTCGCCATCCTGACCCGTGACAACCTACGAGTCACGAAGCTGGACATCGGCGGCGCCGACGCCGCTGTCGAGTCACTCTGGATCTCTGTGACGGGCGCAGGTCGACGCTCTGTAGTCGTCGGCGCCCTCTACAGGCCACCCGGCGCGTCAGTCAGACGGGGTCTGGAGCTGATCGAGCAGCAACTTCAGGCAGCCATATCCACCAGCAAGCCAGTCGTCGCCATGGGCGACTACAACATCGACATGATGAACACCGAGAAGCCGGCATCCCGTGGACTACAGTCCATTATGAATGACCTGGGTCTGAGACAGCTGGTGGATCAACCCACCCACATCCACCCTACACCAACGCTGCTAGATCTGTGTTTAACTAACTTGACTGATGTCCCAACATCGTCCTTAGTTCTCCCCGAAGCCATCGCCGATCACCAGCCTATCCTGCTTCGGACACAGCTCAGTCGGCAACGCCCCACGCGCCCAGCTCCTGTCACTTCACGGGCATGGAGCCGCGTCGATTGGGACGCTATGTGCCTGACCCTGCTAATGGCCGACTGGGGACGGCTCCACGCCGCTGCGACTGCAGATGAAAAGCTCACCGCCTTCATGGCGGTTTGGAATGCTGCCGTCAACGGTCACTGCCCTCAGATCACGGTGACCCGACGACGCCCCGACTGTCCATGGCTTCGCAACAACCCGGAGGTTGCGGCGGCGATGGAGGACAGGGACGCCGCCCGAAAGGCATGGACCGAGAGCAGGACACCAGAGGCACGACTCAGGCATCAGCAGAGTCGCAACAGGCTGAAGAGCATCATCATCCGCGCAAAACGGCAGTACCTGTGCGATTCCCTGACGACCGATCGACGCCAGTTCTGGAGCCGCATCAAAGCCTTCGCGTTCCGGCCGCCAGGTGGAGCCTCATCGGGAGCCGACGACGCCGCTGATCGCGCAGACGTATTCAACACGCACTTCGCGTCCGTCGGCTCGCGCATAGCAGCAGAGGTCGCCCGCGACGGTGGCGCCACCACCGGGCCCCGGCCGCCCCGAGTCTGGGCATCTGCCCTGACGCTGCGCCCTGCCATCCTCCCCGAGTTATGGAATGCCATAGGTCGGATGAGTGGTTCCAAGGCGGTTGGTGTGGATGATGTGCCTCTGTTCGCAGTCAAGAAGTGTTTCCCCGTCATAGGTCCTCGCTTACTCCATCTGATAAACCACTCCATAGTCACTGAGGTGTTCCCCACTGCATGGAAAATCGCGCGTGTTGTCCCCATTTACAAGTCCGGCGACCGAGCCAATGTTAACAACTTTCGGCCAATCTCGATTCTGTCAGTTCTGTCGAAAATTGCTGAAAAGGTTGTATCGCTCCAACTCGTACCATACCTGCTCGATAACCACGTGCTCTCTCCTATGCAGTATGCATACCGGCCCAACCACTGTACAGAGGACGCCGTGCTCGACGTTGTCGAATGGATCAGTCAGACCATCGACAGAGGCCACGTCGCGTCGCTAACAACAATTGACCTCAGTAAAGCGTTCGACAGCGTCGATCATGGCGTCCTCCTCACAAAACTTGGATGGTGTGGTATCCAGTCGACAGGCTGGTTCCAGAGTTACCTCAGCGAGCGGAGGCAGACTGTGACAGGCGGCTCCTCCATTCTTCCGCTCACCCACGGAGTGGCCCAGGGCTCCATCGTCGGACCCATCCTCTTCCTCATATTCATCAACGATCTGTCCTCCTTCCTCCTCCACGGCCGTCTCCTATCCTATGCTGATGATACCCAACTTCTGGACCACTCCCTCCCTGACCCCATCGGCCTATCCGACCTCAAGACGCGGGTCGAGGAGTCTATCCAATGCCTTCAAAACTGGTTCCAAGCTAACAGCCTAAAAATGAATCCGGACAAGACTGACTTTGCTCTCATTGGTACAAAATCCTCCCTCAAAATGGCGAAAAATTTCAGCATCAACGTCTCTGGCTCGACCGTCACCCCATCCCCTACCATCAAAGTGTTGGGAGTCCTCCTCGACCAGCACCTCAACTGGGATCCTCATGTATCCATGGTGGTACGGAGGTGCAATGCAATCACCGCATCTTTGTATAAAATCCGCCATCACCTCACTCCTGACGTCCTTAAACTCCTCGTCCAAACACACGTTTTTCCTCATATCCTTTACTGCCTGTCCGCCTGGGGAGGGGCTGCCCAGTGCCGTCTGCATCGCGTTCAGAAGTCCCTGAACTTTGCCGCTCGGCTCGTCACCGGCGTGCGACGTAGAGAACACATCTCGCCAGCTCTCACGTCTCTCGGGTGGGAGAGAGTAGAGGTACTGGTCGTCCGACACGACTGTACCAACGTCCACAAAGCCCTGACCAGTCGACAGTGCCCTAAGGCGCTGCGAAACATGTTCGCCAAGCGGGCTGACGCATCGGCCAGGAGCACAAGGGCTGCCGACGCCGGAGACCTTCATCTTCCGAAATGCAGAATGGCTCAGACCCAGAAGGGTTTCTCGTACCGAGCAGTCGGCACGTGGAATGCGCTGCCATCAACCGTGAAAGCTGCTCCGTCCAGGTGCGAATTTGTAGCCGCATTGGCAATAACCGAATGAGTGACGTGAGCGAGTGCCTCCAAATAGTGCCTATGCAAACTGTATTGTGTCGTGTAAAACAAATGTCCTTACCACATGTACTGTACAGGAGCCGTAATAGCCACGTTGTGGATGGTTTCCTAAATAAATGAAATAAATGATGAATAAAACCATCATGTCTGATACAATACATTACACCTGATGAAGGTTTGTGCCAAAATATAGTGACTTTTTCGACTATTTTCCGAATTATTGAGACTCAAGTAATTTGTATTGTTATTTCTGACCTATTACGTTTAGGACTTTACATTTTTAGACCCTAAATGTATGATAGAATACGACTCTAAACAATTGACTGCAGAAGACATAGACTCTTCTAAATGTATCGTCCCTCAGACGCTCTGATTCGGATTTCTACATCATACAACTCTCTGTTGCATTCACCTTAGACAAGTTTTGTCACCGCCGCGCAGAAAATGCCGCTGATTTTAGCTAGGTTGTGACTACACTACAAATATCATAGCTGATCTTTGTTTTGTTTGTATTCAATTTTTAGTTCGTTTTGAGTTTGTATCCATTTTGGTTTAAATTGACATGAAAATACAAATGTTTTTGTTAGTCCAAAATATTGGTACCATACAAAATTGTCCCCAACTCTATTAACCCTCGCCCGGCGCCCGGTTAGGGGGGGGGGGGGTGGATGCCACCCCTCGTTTTTTTTTTCTCTGGAATAACTCGCGTAATTTCCAACCGATTGGGATGAAACTTTCAGTACCCTACTTTTGAAAATTTTCCACATACTCTAAAAATTCTTAATTTCTGACCCACATGACCCGTGACCTATGACCTGTTTCTCAAGGAACTGGTCAATGCTTGTAACTTGTGCAGTTTCCGAGTGTGTGTTGTTCAGGAGCATATGCACAGGTGTTTCCAGGTGACAGTTGTGGTTTCCACTGGGATTGTGACCTCGATTGACCTTTTCAGAGGTCAACTGAGGTCATTGACCTCCGATGACCTCCGATGTTTTTTTTTGGGATTCTGGCGGTTTCTAGGACATTTTGTGACGTTGATTTCGAATTTGGAATCCATTTTACATAATTATATGTTCCACCGGGGTCATGCGCTTCCATAGGTCAACCGAGGGCACTGACCTCAGATGACCTGACATGACCTTTTTGGAATTTGGCAGTTTTTATGACATTTTGTGACGCTGATTACGAATTTAGCACCCATTAAGCATTATGATATGCTCATTCAAGATTATAGCTGGATAAAATTCAATTTATACGCATTTACAATTTTGATGACTTTTTGGTCATTGACATGACTTCAGAGGTCACCTAACGACCCAGTACCTTAAAACCGGATATCAGTGGCTTCCTCTCGTCACAAGCAACACGCTCGTCTTTGAATCAAAGCTCTAGCTCAATTAGGGGCGAAACACTAAGGGGAGGGGGGTCGTACCAACCCCTACCCGAACACGTAGTGATTTTGCCCTACCCGGGCGAGGGTTAAGCCTGCCAATGCTTTATGCAATGTTGATACGGGTTTCTTTAACTCAAGCGCCATTCATTCAATTCATTTGAAGTTTGCGATTATTTGTTTAAGGTATTCTTAACCGCAGACATTGTTGTAAAACAATGAACAGCTTTTTGAGCACCAGTTTTTTTTTGTGTAACTGCCGAAGCTTTCAGCCACTTCAGTAGCATTCATTAACCAGGCTGATGAATGCTTTTGCATTTTATTATATGTTAGAGTGTATTTCACCACAGATTACTTGCTGTATTTCATTCTGAAATATTGTCTAAAACACATAGTAGGCATTTTAAGCAAATACATTGCTACTACTAATGTTCGGTGTTTAATTTTACACTTTGGTGGCATTTCTGACCAGGATTTTGCTTCTACTGCCATTTACCGAATCATATACAGTAATTAAATACCGAATATACAGTAATTCACCACCACCTAGACATTGTAGCGATTTCACCGGTACCAGAAATCGATCACGCTCATCGAATCAAGCACGATATTCTCCAACTAAAATACGGCAACATGATGCATGCCGTTGAAAATGCGAGCAGTACATAACTAACTAAAATGATGCGATACGTTTTAAGTCGCTGACGATTCTTATTTCATCATCTTCATTTTTTAAACAGTTCTCGCGTACACTTTTCGCAGTCTTGTAGTTTGCGTAGCTTGGTAGCTTGGTTAAACTCGTAGCCGTAGCTGTAGCTGCTCCTGCCGCCTGCTCCACCAGGCCCGGTTTGTTTACAACACGTCCAACACCTGCGCGTCACCCATTACCTCACCCCTCCCGCGCCAATGTCCGGCTCCGGCTGACCCTCCAGGGAGCGCGGCGGATCCTCCCAAACGACGCTGCCGCCCCAATCCACCCGATCGTTATCTCGCAAATAAACAGAGTCAGAATGTTCGCCAGGCAGCGCGAGGCGCCATAACACGCACCGGACGCCGAACGAACGGGGGGCTACGCGTTTGACTTGGACTGCCGTCTTTGGGCGGCGCGACCGGCGGGCGCTTTCCATGCCCGCAGGGCAGGCGGGGACGCGGCATATGGGGAGGCGGGGACGCGGGGCAGGGGGAGGCAGGCGGGGACACGGCAGATGTGCCATGTGGAGCCAGCAGGGAGCCCTGGCAGGGATTATTATACGGCCCTGGCAGGGAGTCGGGTCAGAGGCTTTGGAGCTGGGCGGACGTGTGTAGGTCGCTCCGCGGTGGTGACCTGGCGGTACAGTCTTCTCTTGCGGCGGTAGTCTTCTCTTGAGTGACCCGCGTAGAGGCCATAGTTGAGCAGTACCGCCGCCGCCTGCTCGCCCTGGTCTGACCTGTAGGTGTCGCGGCCGACGAGACGAGCGGCAGCGCAGCGAGGCTACGGTGACGAAGGTGGACCTGACCGTCTTCTGATCTGATCCAGACGGCGAAAGACGGACAGGTGAGACGAGATACATTTGGAGGTGTTGTTTGAAAACATGTGTTCTGTGTGAACTGGGTACAGAGCTTCGGGCGCTGGATGATTCTCAACATAATATCGGAAATTTATAAAAAAAAATAAGGCAGTATTTTTCCTGAATCCTGTTAATTTTAATTTTGAGAAAATTAAGTGTTTTAACAGAGAAGAAAAATTACTTTAATGTTGTAAACTATTTCAAAATACCCTTTCATCATGACGCAATAAATGCCATTATTTAGAAACCATAGCGGGGTTCATGGACATCAACATAAACACCGTTTAAATGCGTTTTCACTTCTGTTCACAGTTAAGCTAAATAAGTTACTAAATGGTGCACATGATTTTATGATAATTGTGAAGAATATTTTTCGGCATTTAAAAAATAAAAACTCTGCAACCATTAGTAAATCATCGAATTTCACCGAAAATTACATTACCAGCCTCATACAAAGACTTCAAATCACACTGGGTATATTTCACGTCCCTTTGACAACAATATCATGGTATAATACCTGAGCAATAATACCACCTGCCTTCAAAGAAAACAAGCAGGTGGCATGTGTGTGCATCGCTCCAGATTCGGAGACCGTCGGCTGAAGTATTTCCTGTCCTCGCATGCGAAGGACCTCGCATGCGAAGGAAATACATTGCGAAGGACATTAAAGGGAGTGTGCCTGCTCACATCGCTTATTTGGAGTTATTGACATTGGTCTATAGAACATAATTTTCTGAATTGAATAGACTTCGTTTCTCCAGATTCGCCCTAGTTGCTGAGATATTCCAAAGACTCCAGGAACTTGCTGGGAGCAAAAAGTTATCGGATAGACTCCAGAGGGCTTCCGCTACTAGAAGCACTGCAACTATCGATTCAACTGCTAGCATGTTGTTAGCGGCGGCCAATAGCAATTCATCAAAACAGCTCGTGCACGCTGATAGCAGCAGCCGAACAGACACTGGACGGCCATCATGTTTTTCGATGATGGCCGTTTCGATGGTGGTCGATGGCCATTTTTTTTTGCAGAAGATATCAATTTAGAGCTACGAAACTTGCACATAATAAAGTGCACAGTGGCAATAACGTGCTGTGCAAAAATTGGCTTTCTATCTTGCATTATGTGACCGTAATTGTATTGTCTTATGTGCGCCGTTTTACATAACATCACAATAGTGGCGGCCGTTTTATAGATGTCGAAACAAAAAATAAGCAAACAAATAATATAAGTGAAAATTCAACTAAAGGGGCTCCAGATGTGAATTTCATCATATACAACAATCAAACCAATAGCTACTTACCGTATGAAAAATATTTTTGACATTCCAAAATAGTAGGCACACTCTTTAAATCGATGTTTAGTCCGAATTCGCGCCCCTTTCGTTAGGCCAGGGCTATCGCGTATGGTATGGCGAAAATGCAGACCAATGGCATGTCTACCGATTCGTCATGCTCTGTACAGCAAGGTCTCATAGAATGCAACGCCATTAGAACGCCATGGAACTCAACTTTAACAACAACATGGAACGCAACGCCATGGAACTCCATTTTATTTCGGCTCAGTTCAAGGCCGTAAATAATATGTTGTTGAATTTCATCAGGCTTCATCATTAACATAATTTTTCATAGACTTAACATCATCTTCATAGACTTAACATAATTTTTAGGGAACATGTTTCTGGTGAGTAGATTTCTTCAGTTAAGCTTTCTGTTGAAGCTTTTTTGTTCTTAAGACATATGGCGTCCCTTTTGGAAAATAACACAATGTGTATTTCTGTTTGCATTCCGCCAACCCTAATACTCACTTATGAAAACACCGACTGAGAAGTATCGATTATTGCTGCGACATCTATAGACCCACTCGGGCGACTTAGGCGACATCTATATTGAGCACAAGTGCTGTGCCAGCCTGAACAGCATTCCCCGGGCGTGTTTTTTTACGACATAAGAATTGTGACGACGGCCCGTTCACCAATCAGCGACAGGGGGAATGCGAAGCTTTGGGGGAAGGCGGGACGTCATGTTCCAGGGCGTTTAATTGTGACCGCGTTACGGACGCGCGGTGACACATTACGGTGACACGCAGGCGTCATTGTGACGTCAGCAGCAGCTCCATAGCCTGAGGCTCCATACACAGCTCTCGGGGATCCTCTCGCAAAAAGAACACGGCCCCTAGTAGATAAATGCCAAAATCTCTTAATAACTTCTGGTATCAATGGCTGGTCCTAGCTGGCGTTGCCTCGTCATATTTCTCTAAGACCAAATTCAAAATTTGTGCATCCGAAAGCTACATTTTTGGTGTGTAATACTTTTAGATTAGTGCCGTACTTGTATTTCTGTCGCAAAGGTGTCAAAATGGTGTAACGGAATATTACGCATCTATCTGGGTCTAATCCTTGGACAATCAGTTGGTAGATGGTGCGGAGGCAAACGAAACAGTTTTGTTCCAGAATTAATCTAGTTTATGAGACCTTTGGGACAGATTCGTGTCATGTTTTTAAGTCATGACCTGTTATATTTTACATGATTTGACATACATGACGTGTTTTCTAGCTAGGTTATATTACCTAGCTGGAAAACACGCCACCGTTTTTGGCACAGCTGTTCGCCCATCAACTGTCCATGTGCTGTCAAAGCTTTGGCCTCAGGTCATCTCCGGTCAGGTCACTAGGTCACGCCGAGTGGTCCATCTCTTAACATATTTAAGGTTGCGCCTTACATTTTACTCTAATTGGTTTGTGTAGCTCGTCGGTTTGAAACTCACAGGATTTAATAAGATCATAAGGACCTACAATTTTGCTATTCTATTTTGTCATATCGGTGACCCTAAGTCAGGTTGATTTCATGACCTCCCCATTACAAGTCAACGAGGAAAATTAACTCACAGGAAATGGGTAAATTAGCCCAGTTTTCATCGGATCCGGCTTCTTGTGCTAATGCAGAGGGCAGTGGAGTAAATCCTAAAAAAACTCTATTATCGATTTTTAGAATGTTTCAAGTTCACTTGTCTCTTCTGGCCAAACTATGGACCCCAGATAAAATCGGATCGATCTTTCCAGGCAGATAATTTCATTTTCTTTCGAATGCTTTTTTCGTGCATTACTATCTGTTTTAGCTCTAGAGATAAATACGGTTTTGTTAAGGACCCATATACGACCGAAATTTGACTTTTGGTGACCTCCGGTGACCTCAACATTGACCTGACCTTAACAGGACTGAAATATTTTCGATGGAGCTTGCCACGAGCTAACTCACACCGTTCTGCTTGCGTGGTTCACACCGTTTCACACCGTTCACACCGTTCTGCTTGTCGCTACGTTGCGTGGTTTTCGAGATATACAGGGGCTGGTATCCGCCCCCTCCCCCTGTCGGTTCGAAGTTGGTGCGGGCTCCTGTCTGTGTGCATGCTATATTTGGGGTTTAATACAGTTAGTTTAAGCACGTCAGGAAATTTGCCGTGTGAAACAATAG
>JAXIVJ010007466.1:0-22500 GCA_036785665.1 Chirona hameri | reverse complement strand
TGTGTCTGTGTCTGTGTCTGTGTCTGTGTCTGTGTCTGTGTCTGTGTCTGTGTCTGTGTCTGTGTCTGTGTCTGTGTCTGTGTCTGTGTCTGTGTCTGTGTCTGTGTCTGTGTCTGTGTCTGTGTCTGTGTCTGTGTCTGTGTCTGTGTCTGTGTCTGTGTCTGTGTCTGTGTCTGTGTCTGTGTCTGTGTCTGTGTCTGTGTCTGTGTCTGTGTCTGTGTCTGTGTCTGTGTCTGTGTCTGTGTCTGTGTCTGTGTCTGTGTCTGTGTCTGTGTCTGTGTCTGTGTCTGTGTCTGTGTCTGTGTCTGTGTCTGTGTCTGTGTCTGTGTCTGTGTCTGTGTCTGTGTCTGTGTCTGTGTCTGTGTCTGTGTCTGTGTCTGTGTCTGTGTCTGTGTCTGTGTCTGTGTCTGTGTCTGTGTCTGTGTCTGTGTCTGTGTCTGTGTCTGTGTCTGTGTCTGTGTCTGTGTCTGTGTCTGTGTCTGTGTCTGTGTCTGTGTCTGTGTCTGTGTCTGTGTCTGTGTCTGTGTCTGTGTCTGTGTCTGTGTCTGTGTCTGTGTCTGTGTCTGTGTCTGTGTCTGTGTCTGTGTCTGTGTCTGTGTCTGTGTCTGTGTCTGTGTCTGTGTCTGTGTCTGTGTCTGTGTCTGTGTCTGTGTCTGTGTCTGTGTCTGTGTCTGTGTCTGTGTCTGTGTCTGTGTCTGTGCTGTGTCTGTGTCTGTGTCTGTGTCTGTGTCTGTGTCTGTGTCTGTGTCTGTGTCTGTGTCTGTGTCTGTGTCTGTGTCTGTGTCTGTGTCTGTGTCTGTGTCTGTGTCTGTGTCTGTGTCTGTGTCTGTGTCTGTGTCTGTGTCTGTGTCTGTGTCTGTGTCTGTGTCTGTGTCTGTGTCTGTGTCTGTGTCTGTGTCTGTGTCTGTGTCTGTGTCTGTGTCTGTGTCTGTGTCTGTGTCTGTGTCTGTGTCTGTGTCTGTGTCTGTGTCTGTGTCTGTGTCTGTGTCTGTGTCTGTGTCTGTGTCTGTGTCTGTGTCTGTGTCTGTGTCTGTGTCTGTGTCTGTGTCTGTGTCTGTGTCTGTGTCTGTGTCTGTGTCTGTGTCTGTGTCTGTGTCTGTGTCTGTGTCTGTGTCTGTGTCTGTGTCTGTGTCTGTGTCTGTGTCTGTGTCTGTGTCTGTGTCTGTGTCTGTGTCTGTGTCTGTGTCTGTGTCTGTGTCTGTGTCTGTGTCTGTGTCTGTGTCTGTGTCTGTGTCTGTGTCTGTGTCTGTGTCTGTGTCTGTGTCTGTGTCTGTGTCTGTGTCTGTGTCTGTGTCTGTGTCTGTGTCTGTGTCTGTGTCTGTGTCTGTGTCTGTGTCTGTGTCTGTGTCTGTGTCTGTGTCTGTGTCTGTGTCTGTGTCTGTGTCTGTGTCTGTGTCTGTGTCTGTGTCTGTGTCTGTGTCTGTGTCTGTGTCTGTGTCTGTGTCTGTGTCTGTGTCTGTGTCTGTGTCTGTGTCTGTGTCTGTGTCTGTGTCTGTGTCTGTGTCTGTGTCTGTGTCTGTGTCTGTGTCTGTGTCTGTGTCTGTGTCTGTGTCTGTGTCTGTGTCTGTGTCTGTGTCTGTGTCTGTGTCTGTGTCTGTGTCTGTGTCTGTGTCTGTGTCTGTGTCTGTGTCTGTGTCTGTGTCTGTGTCTGTGTCTGTGTCTGTGTCTGTGTCTGTGTCTGTGTCTGTGTCTGTGTCTGTGTCTGTGTCTGTGTCTGTGTCTGTGTCTGTGTCTGTGTCTGTGTCTGTGTCTGTGTCTGTGTCTGTGTCTGTGTCTGTGTCTGTGTCTGTGTCTGTGTCTGTGTCTGTGTCTGTGTCTGTGTCTGTGTCTGTGTCTGTGTCTGTGTCTGTGTCTGTGTCTGTGTCTGTGTCTGTGTCTGTGTCTGTGTCTGTGTCTGTGTCTGTGTCTGTGTCTGTGTCTGTGTCTGTGTCTGTGTCTGTGTCTGTGTCTGTGTCTGTGTCTGTGTCTGTGTCTGTGTCTGTGTCTGTGTCTGTGTCTGTGTCTGTGTCTGTGTCTGTGTCTGTGTCTGTGTCTGTGTCTGTGTCTGTGTCTGTGTCTGTGTCTGTGTCTGTGTCTGTGTCTGTGTCTGTGTCTGTGTCTGTGTCTGTGTCTGTGTCTGTGTCTGTGTCTGTGTCTGTGTCTGTGTCTGTGTCTGTGTCTGTGTCTGTGTCTGTGTCTGTGTCTGTGTCTGTGTCTGTGTCTGTGTCTGTGTCTGTGTCTGTGTCTGTGTCTGTGTCTGTGTCTGTGTCTGTGTCTGTGTCTGTGTCTGTGTCTGTGTCTGTGTCTGTGTCTGTGTCTGTGTCTGTGTCTGTGTCTGTGTCTGTGTCTGTGTCTGTGTCTGTGTCTGTGTCTGTGTCTGTGTCTGTGTCTGTGTCTGTGTCTGTGTCTGTGTCTGTGTCTGTGTCTGTGTCTGTGTCTGTGTCTGTGTCTGTGTCTGTGTCTGTGTCTGTGTCTGTGTCTGTGTCTGTGTCTGTGTCTGTGTCTGTGTCTGTGTCTGTGTCTGTGTCTGTGTCTGTGTCTGTGTCTGTGTCTGTGTCTGTGTCTGTGTCTGTGTCTGTGTCTGTGTCTGTGTCTGTGTCTGTGTCTGTGTCTGTGTCTGTGTCTGTGTCTGTGTCTGTGTCTGTGTCTGTGTCTGTGTCTGTGTCTGTGTCTGTGTCTGTGTCTGTGTCTGTGTCTGTGTCTGTGTCTGTGTCTGTGTCTGTGTCTGTGTCTGTGTCTGTGTCTGTGTCTGTGTCTGTGTCTGTGTCTGTGTCTGTGTCTGTGTCTGTGTCTGTGTCTGTGTCTGTGTCTGTGTCTGTGTCTGTGTCTGTGTCTGTGTCTGTGTCTGTGTCTGTGTCTGTGTCTGTGTCTGTGTCTGTGTCTGTGTCTGTGTCTGTGTCTGTGTCTGTGTCTGTGTCTGTGTCTGTGTCTGTGTCTGTGTCTGTGTCTGTGTCTGTGTCTGTGTCTGTGTCTGTGTCTGTGTCTGTGTCTGTGTCTGTGTCTGTGTCTGTGTCTGTGTCTGTGTCTGTGTCTGTGTCTGTGTCTGTGTCTGTGTCTGTGTCTGTGTCTGTGTCTGTGTCTGTGTCTGTGTCTGTGTCTGTGTCTGTGTCTGTGTCTGTGTCTGTGTCTGTGTCTGTGTCTGTGTCTGTGTCTGTGTCTGTGTCTGTGTCTGTGCTGTGTCTGTGTCTGTGTCTGTGTCGTGTGTGTGTGTGTGTGTGTGTGTGTGTGTGTGTGTGTGTGTGTGTGTGTGTGTGTGTGTGTGTGTGTGTGTGTGTGTGTGTGTGTGTGTGTGTGTGTGTGTGTGTGTGTGTGTGTGTGTGTGTGTGTGTGTGTGTGTGTGTGTGTGTGTTGTGGTGTGTGTGTGTGTGTGTGTGTGTGTGTGTGTGTGTGTGTGTGTGTGTGTGTGTGTGTGTGTGTGTGTGTGTGTGTGTGTGTGGTGTGTGTGTGTGTGTGTGTGTGTGTGTGTGTGTTGTGTGTGTGTGTGTGTGTGTGTGTGTGTGTGTGTGTGTGTGTGTGTGTGTGTGTGTGTGTGTGTGTGTGTGTGTGTGTGTGTGTGTGTGTGTGTGTGTGTGTGTGTGTGTGTGTGTGTGTGTGTGTGTGTGTGTGTGTGTGTGTGTGTGTGTGTGTGTGTGTGTGTGTGTGTGTGTGTGTGTGTGTGTGTGTGTGTGTGTGTGTGTGTGTGTGTGTGTGTGTGTGTGTGTGTGTGTGTGTGTGTGTGTGTGTGTGTGTGTGTGTGTGTGTGTGTGTGTGTGTGTGTGTGTGTGTGTGTGTGTGTGTGTGTGTGTGTGTGTGTGTGTGTGTGTGTGTGTGTGTGTGTGTGTGTGTGTGTGTGTGTGTGTGTGTGTGTGGTGTGTGTGTGTGTGTGTGTGTGTGTGTGTGTGTGTGTGTGTGTGTGTGTGTGTGTGTGTGTGTGTGTGTGTGTGTGTGTGTGTGTGTGTGTGTGTGTGTGTGTGTGTGTGTGTGTGTGAGTGTGTGTGTGTGTGTGTGTGTGTGTGTGTGTGTGTGTGTGTGTGTGTGTGTGTGTGTGTGTGGTGTGTGTGTGTGTGTGTGTGTGTGTGTGTGTGTGTGTGTGTGTGTGTGTGTGTGTGTGTGTTGTGTGTGTGTGGTGTGTGTGTGTGTGTGTGTGTGTGTGTGTGTGTGTGTGTGTGTGTGTGTGTGTGTGTGTGTGTGTGTGTGTGTGTGTGTGTGTGTGTGTGTGTGTGTGTGTGTGTGTGTGTGTGTGTGTGTGTGTGTGGTGTGTGTGTGTGTGTGTGTGTGTGTGTGTGTGTGTGTGTGTGTGTGTGTGTGTGTGTGTGTGTGTGTGTGTGTGTGTGTGTGTGTGTGTGTGTGTGTGTGTGTGTGTGTGTGTGTGTGTGTGTGTGTGTGTGTGTGTGTGTGTGTGTGTGTGTGTGTGTGTGTGTTGTGTGTGTGTGTGTGTGTGTGTGTGTGTGTGTGTGTGTGTGTGTGTGTGTGTGTGTGTGTGTGTGTGTGTGTGTGTGTGTGTGTGTGTGTGTGTGTGTGTGTGTGTGTGTGTGTGTGTGTGTGTGTGTGTGTGTGTGTGTGTGTGTGTGTGTGTGTGTGTGTGTGTGTGTGTGTGTGTGTGTGTGTGTGTGTGTGTGTGTGTGTGTGTGTGTGTGTGTGTGTGTGTGTGTGTGTGTGTGTGTGTGTGTGTGTGTGTGTGTGTGTGTGTGTGTGTGTGTGTGTGTGTGTGTGTGTGTGTGTGTGTGTGTGTGTGTGTGTGTGTGTGTGTGTGTGTGTGTGTGTGTGTGTGTGTGTGTGTGTGTGTGTGTGTGTGTGTGTGTGTGTGTGTGTGTGTGTGTGTGTGTGTGTGTGTGTGTGTGTGTGTGTGTGTGTGTGTGTGTGTGTGTGTGTGTGTGTGTGTGTGTGTGTGTGTGTGTGTGTGTGTGTGTGTGTGTGTGTGTGTGTGTGTGTGTGTGTGTGTGTGTGTGTGTGTGTGTGTGTGTGTGTGTGTGTGTGTGTGTGTGTGTGTGTGTGTGTGTGTGTGTGTGTGGTGTGTGTGTGTGTGTGTGTGTGTGTGTGTGTGTGTGTGTGTGTGTGTGTGTGTGTGTGTGTGTGTGTGTGTGTGTGTGTGTGTGTGTGTGTGTGTGTGTGTGTGTGTGTGTGTGTGTGTGTGTGTGTGTGTGTGTGTGTGTGTGTGTGTGTGTGTGTGTGTGTGTGTGTGTGTGTGTGTGTGTGTGTGTGTGTGTGTGTGTGTGTGTGTGTGTGTGTGTGTGTGTGTGTGTGTGTGTGTGTGTGTGTGTGTGTGTGTGTGTGTGTGTGTGTGTGTGTGTGTGTGTGGTGTGTGTGTGTGTGTGTGTGTGTGTGTGTGTGTGTGTGTGTGTGTGTGTGTGTGTGTGTGTGTGTGTGTGTGTGTGTGTGTGTGTGTGTGTGTGTGGTGTGTGTGTGTGTGTGTGTGTGTGTGTGTGTGTGTGTGTGTGTGTGTGTGTGTGTGTGTGTGTGTGTGTGTGTGTGTGTGTGTGTGCTGTAGGGCTGCGTCAAAGGGAAATATTGACATTTTGATTTCTTTTTCTGCATTGGTAACAAAATGATCGCGCCTCAATTTAAAGTGATATAACAACTTTTCCTATTTCGATAACAAAAAATTGCAAATTAAAATATATGTACTTATATGTGTTGACTGTGGTGGTTGTGCCGCGTCCCGCCGCCGGTCGCGCGGTCGGCCGGCTCCAGCTGACCCCGGCTGACCTGCTCGGTCACGTGACCGAGTGCTGGCGGGTGCAGGCCGGTGTCCAGGGTTGGCCGGGTCCGGCTGACCCCGTCTGACCTGCTCGGTCACGTGACCGAGTGCTGGCGGGTGCAGGCCGGTGTCCGGGGTCGGTCGGCCCCAGCTGACCCCAGCTGACCTGCTCGGTCACGTGACCGCCTGCGGCCGGTGGAGGCCGGTGGCCGGGGTTGGCGCGGCACCGGTCGGGGAGTCGGAGCTGGGGCACGGTACTGTACGGGTGTGTGCGGCACTCACGCCGCCTTACGCTGTTGTTACTACAATACAGTCTCGCTATTTTTCTTGGAAAATCTGTCAGTTGTTAACTTTTTCTCCTAGTGGCCATTGACACATTTATGATTCATATTACATAGCTGAGGTTCCTCCGAACTATGCGCTTGGCTCCATCCTCTCTTAGTAACATTTAACACATTGTCTCGTCCTTCCAGAAAGACGCGTACGAGGATATCACCCGCCTTCAGGCAGAAACACTCTGTCTGCGGTTGGAGGTCGTGAGCTGTTAGTGCTCTCGTGTGGAACCCACCCTGGGGTTCATCGCCTGGGCGACGCTCTGGTGTTCATCGCCTGGGCGACGCTCTGAGGTTCATCGCCTGGACGACGCTCTGGTGTTCATCGCCTGGGCGACGCTCTGGGGGGCATCGCTTGGACGACGCTCTGGGGTTCATCGCCTGGGCGACGCTCTGGGGTTCATCGCCTGGGCGACGCTCTGGGGTTCATCGCCTGGGCGACGCTCTGGGGGTCATCGCTTGGACGACGCTCTGGGGTTCATCATCTGGGCGACGCTCTGGGGTTCATCGCCTGGGCGACGCTCTGGGGGTCATCGCCTGGGCGACGCTCTGGGGTTCATCGCTTGGGCGACGCTCTGGGGTTCATCGCCTGGGCGACGCTCTGGGGTTCATCGCCTGGGCGACGCTCTGGGGTTCATCGCCTGGGCGACGCTCTGGAGTTCATCGCCTGGGCGACGCTCTGGGGTTCATCGCCTGGGCGACGCTCGGGGTACATCGCCTGTGCGACGCTCTGGGGTTCATCGCCTGGACAACGCTCTGGGGTTCATCGCCTGGGCGACGCTCTGGGGTTCATCGCCTGGGCGGTGGTGTCCTAGATGGGCTCCGATGTGTCACTCTATGATCATCTCCGGAATAGTTCCGTATACACTGCAGACAACTTATCAGGCAAGGCGTGTTCCCCTCCGATGGGATCAGTTCGTGCCTGGATGTCGGATGTGAGGTTCACTAGGTCGCCAACACCTCAGTCATAGTCCTGAGTTGGAATCTTCGTTAGCCTCGCGCAACGCTTTACGGGTGGAAAGAAACTCATCAGGTGATCCTGTTGCTATGCTGCCATTTAATACGACTCAGCTGTAAATCTAGTAAATAATACTGTTTGACAAATATAATTCACACTATATACTTTGGTAGTGATATGAAAATTGCATCTGCCACAGCTACAACTTCTTGAAACAAATTGTTTCTTTTGCTTGCAGAGCTCCTCAGTGAAGGAGTGAACGTTGCAGCTATACCACGAGACTTTTTCTACAGCAACCGCGGCTGCTGAGTGCTGAGTGATGTGCTACACTTCCGCCCGACTTCGGTGTCAAGATGGACGTGAGAACGTCTGGGGAAGCCACCTCCGCGCCAGCTGCCGTGGTATTCATGGAGACAACCGTGCCGTGGCAGGACGACCTACCTCCCATGTGGCACCAGGCGAGCTGCTGGGTCCCTCAAGTAGTGGAGGCGGCAGTAGAAGTGGAAGCTGCGGTAATTTTACTTGCATTTGTAGTATTGCTAGGAATGGTCGTTAGTGGTATTCAGTTTGTCATTCATCTAGTTTTCAATCCATACGTTATGCAAATATTCGATTCTACATTTATTCGACTGCTGTGTCCGTTTTAAAAGAAGTTGATCAGGGAAACCAGTTGGTGTGAGAGTCGTTAAGCGGTTGGGTACGCCTGCTACCTACACATATCAGCTGTCTTAAATCTTGCTTCTTTCCAGAATTTTAGATGACCTTTATTGGTCAGTATTGACATGTATCCCTCATCCTCATATTAATTTTGGTGCCCACGACCCACTGTCTGTTTTTAAAAATGTCACTTACGTTTGTTTTGCAGGAAAAAGAAGGCACTGAAGAATAATTCCTTCAAACTGCAGGCATGACAAGCATGCAACTGCAGTACTCCCTGACTGGCACACGCAACTTAAAGGTGGGTTCACAGCTGTTCATCGTATTTTGCCATATCAGCTTCACGGCCATTTAAGTCATACCTACATATTTCTGTCTCCCTGTTTCAAGAATATAAATTACCATCTCTCCTATTCGTTTTGTATTCGCATTGCACTCCAACATGTTTTCTGGGCTGTGTCCGTTATCCCTATTCCAGTTCCATGGAACTCTTGCCGAGAGACCACCACATATCTGCTCAGGAGCCTCAGCACGCATTTTTGAGTCGGGGACGAAGTGCCGAATGAACCACCGATTCGCACAAATGTGAAGGAAAACTGGGTTTTACTTAATAATGTATACTTCGGAACACAGTTTTTAGTTGCATGTACCAGCTGTATTTATTATATTTACATTTATAACGGGTGAATACAAATCACTTTTCGGAATCTTCATGATAGAATGTTAACACAACTCATATGTATATTCAATGGTCCACTGGCGGATCCAGGGGGGGGGGGGGGCGTAGGGGCTGAAGCCCCCTGCCTTAGAAAACGGCGCCATTTTTGTATAGGATTTGCCGGCGCCGAAGGCGCCGTAGCGTTTTCGGGAGGCCGCCAGGGCGCCCTTGCGTCTACCAACAGCATCGTAGCACTCTTGGAAGGCACCCTCAGAAGACATCTTTCCGCCCTCACAACGCATTATGCCGCCCTCGGAAGGTACATCGCCGCCCTCGGAAGGCATTATGCCGCCCTCGGAAGGCACCATGCCGCCCCCGTCACCGATGAAATATGCCGCCCTCAGGCCTGAAGCCCCCTGCCTTAGAAAATCCTGGATCCGCCTCTGCAATGGTCACTGCCAGGCAATGCTGAGTCATTTTCAGCAATTACATCACCACAATGTAAGCTATCAAAAATACAATATATGTGCGCTGCCTCGCTTTGCAATAGTTGAACGCATTTGAGCAGAGCGTTGGCTTCAACTTACACCAAAATCAAAACTTCAACTTACACCAATGCAATCCGACAGGATGGATGGATGCCTTGAAAAAGGTTTCGCACTGGTTGATATTTACCCTAGTTATTTCTGGTATGTTTTTAGATGCTCTGTTCTGTGCATGTCCGCGATTATCATGTATAGCTAGACCAACGTTTTCCTGATGTTTATGGCTGGAAAACTCATGTTCAACTCCGCAGAGACTACTTTTGCCGCCAAGCGATTCCAATTTCAAGGTAATTAAGGATTTATGCAATTCTAAGGAAAATGAATACGCCCTTGCATTTTTAGTTTCTCCTAAAACTTGTGACGTCATGGGTCCACACCTCCCTGTAATTTCATAGAAGACCACGAAGACCATTTGAGTTTCAACCAGATTTAGTTCATAGCACCGGTCATCGCAAGACGACCAATGCAATTTTGCATTGGTCTTCGCTGACGAGCGCTGTCGACTAGATGGCGACCACGGCGATTTACTCAATTCTGCCAGCGTTTGGGAATAAAGAGAGATTTGCTGCGAATCATTATCTAATGCTGGGTATTATATGGATTGAAAAGCATTTGGTGGAACATTTGGTGAGTAATTTGGTACTGTGCGTGGTTAAGCATTCAAGCTATAGGTTCAGTGTCAGCTCTTCATTTGACCATAAAGTCAGCAGCTGGTCGCCGGGGCACAAGCAAAGTGGTCGCCGACGTGGTTGGCAGGACATAACTTTTTCGACCCCTGAACACCGCCGTTGTTTCCTTTCAACAAGCACAAAGTGTGTCTAAACAAATCAACAAATAGGGCACATTTGGTGTCTGATGCCTGATTTTTCCACACACACCCTACGGCGACGCCCTTGCAGATGCTCCTGTCGATCTCAATACTGAAGTGACCTGCGAGTGAGGTCCACCTCACGTCTGATGTTTCTCATTACTGGAGTGATGCTGCGCCAGTGAGGTCCACCTCACGTCTGATGTTTCTCATTACTGGAGTGATACTGCGACTTGCGAGTGAGGTCCACCTCACGTCTGATGTTTCTCATTGCTGGAGTGATGCTGCGCCAGTGAGGTCCTGTTTCTGAGAGTCTGATGTTTCTCATTGTCAAGTGGCCAGAATTTTGCATGGCACATTGTTTCAAGTTCTGTCGAATGTCTAGCCAGGATAGCAATGTTTCTTTGGCTTATTATTTTTTGCTTTTTGATATGTTGACAATCAGTGTTGGTCCACGAATCAATGTGATGTAACTTGCCAATTTGAACCATTGCCACATTTATTTCTTCGTGCAATTTCTGAGTGTCTTTCTTGCGGCAACTTCTGAGAGTCTGAGTGCCTTTCTCGTGCACGCGAGAAGGCTTGGATGCAGACCAAAGATTGCAATCGTCGACCAAGAATTACAGTTCCGCGTACCAGATGTTCGCCTGAGTTGACTCGCGCAGTGACTGGTACCGTTTTATATGAGGGATTAAAATGGTCATCCGACACTTCGAGCACGGTCATTCGCGTGCTCAAGTGTCGGATGACCATTTTAATCCATCATATAAAACGGTACCAGTCACTGCGCGAGTCAACTCAGGCGAACATCTGGTACGCGGAACTGTAATTCTTGGTCGACGATTGCAATCTTTGGTCTGCATCCAAGCCTTCTCGCGTGCTCACAAGGCCATACAACAACCGTGATCACCTGTTAGCGACGTCGAACAGCAACTGCTGTCCACGGGTCTTCTCCGTGTTCGACGTCGCGTTCACTTGCATCTCACGCAGTCGTTCCAAGAGCTGCCGTGATTTCAAGGATCTGCTGGTGGATATGATTAGCCTGTTCTTCAACTTCCATTTGCCAGAATATGCAGATGTCTTGTAAAGATGGGTAAAGACGGGCGGACGGGTAAAGCATCTTTGGCCTGCAGAAACAGCGCGGACTGTATCCGCCTTGATTCTGATGTCTCTGAAGTTGCTATATAGACATCCTTCCCTGGATTCTCTAATTAATGGTGTACTTTTATGGCGAAGAGTTGAAGAGGAGAGCAAACACTGACGTGTTTGCTCTCCTGGGGGTCTTCAAGCGCTTGCTTCGATATGTAGTCTCTGATCGTTTGAAGTCGCGAAGAACTGAACCGGAGCCTCGGTTTCCAGGGCGAATGATGCATTCGGAACGGGGTTAGGAATGGGATGCGGCTTACCGAAGTAGGTGCTTACCGAAGTAGATGTGTACCGAAATAGATAGGATAAGAGGCAAATGTTGCGGGTTGCTCATGAGGTGCTGCCTCTTCTCGTAGATTGGCCAGATACTTATCATATCTGTTCTTGAATGCGTTGATATTGTTTCTATTTACCACATGTTCTGGCAGGTTATTCCATTATTCGATTACTTCTCGATGAAAAGAACATATTGCGTTTGCACGTCCGATGTCTCGATTTCCGGAGTTTGAGAGAGTGTCCGCGTGTCCTATCCCTGAGGGGGCCAGTTTCCAGTTTGAGAAATTCCTGTCCTGTATTAACTCTGTCGTAGCCTTTGAGTATCTTTAAAACCTCTATCATGTCGCCTCTGCCATTTCTTTCTTCCAGTGTCGTTAGCTTGAGTTTTGCCAAACGTTCCTCGTCAAACCCCAAACTCCAAACTCCAAGGGAGTCACATGGTATAACAGGAATTTGCTATAGGCGCGCGTCTGAAGTGGAATCTGGATATGTGCCTTCCATCCATCCTAATGGCGATGACTGTAATACCAAGAAGGTAATATATCACGGCAGGGGTGTCTGATGAAGACAAGACTGGGATCAAACCTTCAGGGGAGATGTTGTCGAATCGCGCTGAGCGTGGACTTCAGAGCAGGTTCGGAGTTATTATGGTTGACGTTGCTTTCCCTTGCCGGGTGTAAATAATTACTTGTGTGTACCTCTGTTGTATGTACTGTATGTATCCACCTCTGTTGTTCCCCTGTCGGTATGCCATTTTTGCTGCTCCAGCCGTCCTATAATGGCCCATGTGATGTGAGGAAGGCCCATCTCATGGTGCATATTTATCATCTGTATAAAGTGACCAGTTGCTCTCGGAGCCGCGAACATTGGTTCTGACGACTTTCCGGCCAGAGTAGCAATGTTTCTTTGAGACGAGCACTTTTGATATGGCGCCAATCAGTGTCGTTTGAAGTTCGCGATGTGATGGAACTTGGCTATTTGAACCATTGCCCCTTGATTTCTTAGTGCAATTACTGTGAATGGTATTTTTCTCGATTGAAGTGTCGAATGACCATTTTATTTCCTCACCAAAAAATGGAAACAGTCACCACGTGCATCGACTGAGCCGTATCTCTGATCCCAAGTCTTGTATTTCTTGCTCGGTGGTTTACATCTTGGCCTGCATCAGAGCCTCCTTGAGTGATGAACTTATGAAGGTTGTTACAAACATGAAAAATGTAGGGGCTGGTGTTGACAACATTAATGGTAAATTGTTTAAACTTACTTATAATTCCATCATTCACCACATTGTCCATTTTGTAAATTGTTGCTTACAAGCTGGGGTATTTCCCAATAAACTTAAAATTGCAGTGGTTAGACCGATCTTCAAATCAGGAGATAATACAAATATGAACAATTACCGGCCAATTAGCATCTTGCCCTACCTTTCAAAAGTTCCGGAAAAAATTATACATCATAGAATGATGGATCATATTTCAAATAACAATATTCTTTGATGTAATCAGTTCGGTTTCAGAAAGGGCCACTCAACATATATGCCCCAGCTCCTCCTACAAGATAAGTCCTAAAAGGACAAGATAAAGTCCTAATTGGACCTAAAAAAAACTTTTGACACGGTGGATCATAGCATACTACTAAGCAAACTCAGGGCATATGGCTTTTTGGACACATTTCTAAATTTAATTGAATCATATTTAAATGATCGATATCAGTGTGTTGAATATCTCAATATAAAATCCAGTTTGCAAAAAATAAACATCGGTGTCCCACAGGGATCTATTTTGGGACCCCTGCTCTTTATTCTGTACATAAATGATCTTCCTAATGTTTGCAAACAGGCATCAACTTTGTTATATGCAGACGATACAGCAATTTTCTTTGAAGCCGATAACGCAGTAAAACTACAAAATATGCTAGACTCAAATTTACTAATGCTTTGCAAATGGTTTCAGATAAATAAACTTTCCTTGAACACTAGGAAGACGTTTTATCAACTGTATAATAGTAGTAATCAAGATGTAAAGATTAAAGTAATTTTTAATGAAGCCATTATCAAACATTCTGAGACTGTAAAGTATCTTGGCGTATACATAGATACAAACCTAAAGTGGAAGAGCCACATTGATCACATAACTGTCATAATTAGCCGAAATATTGGCATACTAAAGCGATCAAGATCCTTCCTTGCCCGCAAATATCTGTTATTATTGTATAATAGGCTGGTTATGCCCTATCTCAATTATTGCTGCCTTATTTGGGGAAATTCGGCGCAAACATTACTCAATAAACTATTCATTCTTCAGAAGAAAGCAGTTAGGATTATTGACAATCAACATAGGATTGCCCACTCCAACCCAATATTTCTTAAACTTCAGCTACTTAAACTTACAGATATTGCTAAACAACAGTCCATTCTTGTAATGCATAGTGTCATTATCCGAGAAGCTGCAACCTTGATTAGATCTCTCTTCAATTTATCTCCGCCTAACCATCGTGGATCTAGAATAACACGTCACTTCATTGAAATATTTACTAGGAAACTTTACCGCATCCGTACAATAGCTTGGTTTGGTCCACGTCTATGGAACTCTTCAATATCATCTGTTTTCCCACAACTTAATGCGATTCCCCGTTCTAAGCAACTTATAAAAAATATCACCGAAGGTCAAATTCTGGAGGAATATAACGAAAACAATGCGGTAGTGACAGCATTATAATACTTAATTGTTAATAATATCAGTGTAGTTAAGAACATTTCATGAGTTTAAACACATTACATGAATAAATATAGAGCTTCTATATAGAATATGCTGATGTACATATACATCGTGATTGTAACACCTTTCATGTTCATTCCAAAGAACAATGTGAGATATTCTCGGATTACATATTTCCTATACATCATAATTACCATTCCTGTCATATCACCTATCATGTAATCACCTTTCCTGTCATATTATCCACAGACGATCCATTATCATTTCCTACCATATAATACCATATTATTATATGGTATATCATTAGGTATATACCCATTGATTGGCGCTGGCTTTGGGATCCCTACTCAGCAACAAGCTACGCTTAGCTGAGTGGGGTCCACAGAGTACCAGCAAGAAAACCGAAAATAGACCAGAATTTGTCCTCCGCCCTGTATGACTGATATCCCCTTTACTAACAGTGAATGAATCCATCCTCATCCTGTCCTGGATGAGGATGAGTGAGGATGATATCCTGGGTCGTAGTTGGGGGGCAGTCATTTGCTGTTTTCAACAATGACTACTTTTCGCCTTCTTTTATATCACCACATCTAACACCCAAACTACCTCTCTTCATATGCTTTTTTATGTTTGTTTCCATTTCTTAGCTGGGAGTGCCGCGACATTTTCTCTTTTGTTCTCTGGTGTTAACTTAAGGTGTCGTGGGTCGTTGGGATCGAGGGCGGGGGCACTCCTGGTCACCTATTAATGGGTGGCGGTTAGAAAAAGAAGAAAAAAAGAAGAAAAAAGTGTCCATACATTAGCGACGTCGTCCAGGAACTGACATTGTCTTCGGATGTCTCGGAACTCGACGTTGCATTCCCTTGAATCTCACCTAGTTGGTGAAGGGCTGCCGTGATTTTGCAGCGGTGTTACTGGGGCTTTGCAACATTGCAACAATTTCTTTGAAGTTGTCATTTTCTGTTTCGTTTATTATTTAGTCAATTTGATGTCTCTGATCTCAATGGTGTTAGTGTTGAGCATTCAGGATTTAATTTGCAATGGTTGTGACGGATTGCAAAATCTTGCAACAATTTGCAACATTTTATCATTCGAGTACGGGGGTTTCTTGACCATACGGGCCCATATACGCTGTAGCTATAGACGATTCGCTATTTCCTGTGGTTTTTGAGATATGATACATTCATAATGTGGTGGCAGACGTATCAGTTTTCAGTATTGCAATGATGTCTCGCCACGGCTTCGTGCAGAACACAATTTGGTTGAGGATTTTGGACATCATTTTGGACAGCTTGGTCCGCTTGCGCGCCCAGACATGAGCCACATATGGGGGTGGGGCTGCGGCTCACTGAAGAGTAGTCCGAGGTCGGCTCGGGCATCTCTTCTCTGCCACAGCCGTGCCACCCGCCGTTTAGCAATGTGGCCGACAGGCTCTGTGGAGCCTCCGGCGCCGTCCAGGGACCTGGGCTGTAGGAAGGCCCTCCTGTCCCGAGGGTCGGGCGGGGCGAGAACGGTGCCAGATCCTCCGGTCGGGCGGGTTCCTCTGGTCGGGTGTGTTCACGCCGGACGAACCGCGACCCTGAGGCGACCCGTGAACAGAAAACCGGGGCAGAGTCCACGACAATGAAGCCCAAGGCCAAATCGGGCACCCACGGCAGAACTTGGGCCAGCGGGGGTCTCGCAATGACCTGGTTTTCCTAGGAAGGAGTAGCCGGCCCGAAGGCTGGCGAGCCGGCCGACGGCAGGCCCGTGAGCGTCAATGGAATAAGGCTCATGGTGAGCGAGCAAGTCACAGTCACATTGAATGAGTGAGAACGGCCGAAACCTTCACAGTTGACAGCAGAGCCAGAGGCGAGACGTCTATCTCGGACAGACAAATAGAGCAAGAGAGCGTTGTCGCTTGAAGGTAAAATAGAGCAGCTTAAGAACGATCGAACAGCCAGTCGAGTCAAGTGCAACGTTGAGCAAGGATTGAAAGTCAATCAACACAAAAGCCCATCGTTGAAAGGATCCGTTAAAATAGCGCTCCCCGATCGACCGGCACATCCTGGAGACGGTGAACACGGTGGACATAATACCTATACACGGTCCACGGTGGACATAATACCTATAATTTTATCTGAAGGTCGGGGGACAAGGGTTGTCACGTTGAAAGCAAATGGCAGCGCAGGTGGAACCAAGACTATCTAACAAGGTAGGCCAAGGTAGGTCACAAGGCTGGGTACTTGCTATGTGGCGAGGATATACCGGCATGTCCGCGCTGTGGGGACCCACTGAGTGTCCAACACGTTCTCACTGCGTGCCGAGGACTCGTGACCGAGCGTGCTGCACTCTGGAGATATCACTTGCACCGTAAGCGAGCTGGTAGGTGAACACTCCAGACACCTCGAGCAAGTTTTAGCATTCATGATTCGCATTGGTTTTTATGTCATCTACCCTCCTGGTTAGGCCTTAGGCACACCATTTGTATTCCTCGACTGTTTTTATTCGTGTTGCTTTTTCCACCTGGTTGCGTTTCCCATCTCACATAGTTTCTGTTTCTATGATTGCTCGCCAGCTTCTTGTTTCTGATTGCCTCATATTGATGTTCTCGAAGGCTCCTACCGCACCTTCCCACCGCTAGCTCGCTTTGCGTCACGGACGCCTTTCGAGCTCTTATTTACACTGTTTATTATTTGTTTGCCAGTGCCATGCTGTTCCATTTTCTTTTTCTTTTTCTGTTGTCTGATGTTTCCAAGGGCTACGTTTGCAGTAGTTTGCTAGCCATCTACCTGCTTTGTTTCCGACTGTGCGTTTATTTGATTGTTATGTGCGCCATACAACTAAGTAGTTGAGGCGCCCTAAAGCCCTAATCATCATCATCATCATCATCAATGGTTGTACGTTGCGGCACAGACAGCAGATGGTCTGTTGGCCAGCATACATCGCAAGCCCTCCTCGATGGACCTCTTATCTCGGCCGGACTAACTCCTCGCCCAGTCATTGCATATCCTCCTTGCTTCTCGACAACGGGTCTCTGTTTCGGGCGACAAAACTGCTCGCCCATTCCTTGCCTCCCCATGGCGGTACGACCTCGCTCAACTCATCGGCACACGACTTTCCCGGCTCCTTCAACCGGGACGTGTTGTGGCGTCGATACACAGCTACCCTACGCGGTTCAGGAACCAGATCAACCAATCGAAACTAAACTTCCTTTTTTCTCGTTCCGGGCGTTCGAACTTGGTCCCACCACGTACTTCACATTATGAATGGCATATCTTCATATTTCTTCTGTAGCTCAATCAACTTCTCTTCTATGTACGTCATCTTCAAGATGTTGTTCCTCAGTTCATGGTGGTCTCGCTCCAGGTAGTAGACCCGGCTTTGGTATGGACGTGGACTTCAGGATTACCTGGACGCTCCGTTCTTTCAGTGGCACGGGCCGATGGCCATCGACAGATGTCTTCACAATCGTAACCATCGAGCCCGAGTCGACCAGTACGAAGGCTGGCCTCTCTTCAATCATAATTTTGCATGTGCAGGTCTTCATGGGTTCCAGCAATCCGGCTATTCCCTTTGGCGTTGTCACCCGGTGTCCATCCAGCAGGCGTCCAGGCATCCCTTCATCCGGCGGTCCGCCGCCGCCGCCCGACCGTCCAGCTGCCAGTAGCGACACTCGCCGCTCCTCGCCTCCCGCGGTCCGTTCCCTGGCGATGTTGGAAGGGGTTCTCTGCTGTTTGCTCGCCGGCTGTCCCCCTACTGCAGCCGGCAATATCCACTTCCCTGGCGGGGTGCGGCGGTAACGCGGCAGAAACGGGCATAATGACCGTTTAGGTTGTAGTTGTAACATCTGCTCTGGTTGTTCTCTCGCTGGTCGTAGTTTAGGGGTCGTGTTCCCTGTCCTCTATTATTCATATCGGGACGTCGCCATTCCTGCCGCCCCTCACTCCAGTTCTTATTCCTGACTTGTCGCGGGAGGGGAAGTTGTTCCCCGTACCGGGTCTGATTTGCACTCCGAAAGCGCGGCATTCCCCCCTCATGTTCTCCGTCTGGTAGTATCTTTTGTTTGGCTCCTCTTGTTCACCTTCCCCGTCCCCGTCTTCCTCGTCCGAGGGCGCAACTTGATCCTGGCGGGCGGCTTGCCCCGGTGGGATTTCGGCGCTTCCGCTCCCTCTTCCCTACAGTCCTGGGTCGTTTTGGTTATGACCTACTTCGTCTCCTCCCGCAGCTCCAAGGCTGCTACGATCTTCCCCACCAGCCCCGCGGTCGCCATGTCGGGTACTTCCCTCGTGTAGCAGCTCAACACCTCCTCTTCTCTGTGGCTGGACTCCACCACCTCTTATTCGGCCGCCGTTTTCACCGCGTCGTCGAACGTCTGACACTTTTTCCTTCAGACAACCTGTCGCCAACTGCTACGCAACCCCCGTACGAAGTTAGTCCTCCTCGTATAGTCTAGAAGGCCTTTTCTGGCCTCTCTTCTCATGATCTCCGCCGCCCTCTCCTCGTCCTCTGTTAGCGGTGGAGCGCCTTCCTCGCGTTTCATGCTCATTACTTCGCCCCTAGGGCCCTCAATGACAGCTTCCGCACCGCCTGAGCCCACTCCTGCGCCGTTGTTTACCCCTGCATTGAGAAAATATTATCCGTTTTGACGAAGGATTTTGCGTTTGGGGCGATTGGGGTGTTTGGGGCGTTTTGGGGCGATTGGGGCGTATGGGGTACATGGGTCTATAGCTCGTCTTTTCCCGGTGATTTTTTGGTATCAATCGCAACTTTATGAGTTAATGCATTTTTCGGGAAATTCCATTTGAACAATATCACCAAGCTCCCTGCATTAATTTTCAGTTTCAATCTCCTGGTCCGTGTGGCGCCGACTCGATGCTGCTCAGTTACTGCGCTACAGTCCGCTTCATCACCGCCCGGCACTTCGTCTCGCTGACTTCGTGCTTCGTACATGCGCGAGAAGAAATCCGCGTTCCGGTGTAGACGTCCTGGCTTGTGCGTGATCTTGATATCATATTCTTGCAGGGCCATGATCCACCTTTAGAGGCGCGGGTTCGCGTTTTTCAGGCCCATCCGCCACCTCAAAGCCCAATGATCGGTTACCACTTCTGTCTCGTAGCCCGGAATATAGGGTCGAAAATGCTGTGTAGCCCACAGCAACGCCAAACATTCTAGCTCGCTGGCTAAGTATTTCTCCTCCAGCGGCTTCGTTCTTCGGGATGCGTAGCCGATCACCCTTTCTTTGGGATCCCCTTCGAAGCGCTGCTCAGGCACTGCTCCCAGCCCTGTCGCGATGCCGTCCGTCATCAGGATGAAGGGCTTGGAGAATTCGGGCCGCGCCAGCATGGGTTCGCTTGTCAGAGCAGTCTTCTGGTCGACGAACGCATCCTCTTCCTCCAGCTTCCATCGGAACGGCACGCTTTCTCTGGTGAGATCTGTCAGCGGTCTCGCCCGGCGGCTGAAGTCCCTCACGAAGCACCGATAGTAGGATGCCATTCCGATGAAGGCACGCACCTTCTTCCGCGTTCCTGGGATCTCGCGGCAAATCGCGGATCTTATCTACGTTTCTCGGGTTCTGCCGGAGCTCGCCGGCTGAGACGATGTGTCCCAGGTATGTGACGCTCTTTTGAGCGAACACACACTTTGCCGGCTTCAGCTTGATGCCCGCCTCCTTCAATCGAGCAAGATCATACTGAGATGGTCCAGATGTTCCTCGAAAGTCTTGGAGTGGCAGATGATGTCGTCGATGAAACAGTGACAGAATTTGCCGGTATATCCAGATAAGACGTGCGACATCAGCCGCTGGTATGTAGCCCCGGCATTCCTAAGCCCGAACGGGACTGACTGGGTTGGAAGAGACCTAGGAAACATCTAAATGCTGTCTTCGGGCGGTCTTCTTCAGTCACCTTTACCTGCCAGTATCCTTGCTGGCAGTCCAGGCAGCGGAATATCATCGCCTCCCACAGGGTGTCAAATATTTCAATGCAGGCGATGGACGGCAATGGTCCGGCTTGGTCACCTCGTTCAGTCCCCTGTACTCCACACGATCTCTTTCATCTCTTTCGTCTTGCTGTTTCTGAATCTGCGCTCTCTCTTCCCTGCGACCCACTTTTCATCAATTTACGCTACCTCTTCTATGTCCACCCACTTTTCATCGCGAGTTCCCTCCTTGATAGGCGAGCTTCCGATCTTCTCTTGTGCGGGTTCGGCCTGCATTTCATCTCGTTCCGGACCCTTCGATTCCTGCCGTGACTTCCGACGTCTTCCTGCTCCCCTGGCACGCATCATATTGGGTTTCGCACCTCCGCTGGCCGAATCATGGGTCCCCTGATCGTCCTCTCTTTTCAGTTATCTCTCCGGTTCAGCCGGGGCGAGACTCAGGCTGGCACTAAATCGCGATGACTGCCCATTTGCGTCTTCCATGGGAATCTTGTTGTCTCCGTGAGCCACACAATTTGCTTGGCTACATCTATGTTGTCGCAGCTATGTTGTCGCATGAAATCGAATCCGATGATGGCATCATACATTATATCCGGGCATAAATAAGCCGGATGCTCCCTTTCTCTTTTAACATGTTTATCGACTTATATTGTATTTCCGTCCTCTCTTCCACCATAGCATTGGTACATACATCCGACAATGCTCCTCCTTTCTCTCCAATACCGTCCGCGCCGTTGGCGGTCAACGTCCCGACGCGGGGTTCGGGGGCGGCGCGGCCTTCGACCTCGACGTCGGTAGCAGGTGGTTAATGTGCGCCCGCGCCCTGGTGGCCCTCTCCGCGGCGCGTGGCGCTGCTGCCGTGCAGGCGGCAACATGCGCCGTCCCCTTCCCTCAGAGGATGAAGGCGTGGCGCTCCGCTTTCCTCGCCACCTGGAAGGCCTCCGTGGTCGCGTCTGTGGTCAGCATGGCCAAGCCGGCGGCCCTCGCGGCGGTGTCGGCGTTCCTCGCGGCAACGCCGGCGGCCCTCACGGCAGCGTCGGTGGCTCGCCCGGCGGCGGCGTTCTTCCGCTCGGCTTCGACGGATACTGCCGTGGGGCGTTTGGCGAAATGTCCTATCTCACAGTTTTACACCTCACAAGCCGTGCACCCGCCGACGAGGAATATTCTAAAATATACTATAACATACTAACGGGCTATATACTAGGTCTATAAAATACTAAAGGGAATATTCTTAAACATAAACATACTAAAGGGCAACGTAAATTTCAAACTAAAGGGCATAGGCAGTGTATAATCGTCATTCCATGGTTGCATATGAGCTGTAGCACGGGTCATAGGATAGTTATACATTTTAGGCTGCTTCCGGACTCGGGATTTGTCGGGCCTGATCGATTAATCTCCAAATCGAACATCACCAGTCGGAACACGACATCGCGTGTCGCGCGGGTACAGTAGGGTATGGCCGAACATCCTCTCGAGGGAGGAAGCGTTTACTCAGCCGAGCGATGGTCTCCTGCCGCAACTCTCGCAGCAGGGCCGAGACGGATTCTTGATATCGGAGGGCTTCCTCGGACATTATTTGAGGCTCAGAACCAGCGCTGCACCCTGGTGCGCTTAGAGGCGCTTAGAGCGCGTTAAGAGGGATTCCGATATGGACTGCCAACATATATACTATGTTAGGATCTTCCACAATAAACTTATGGTTTTTGCAATCCCTCGTCATACGTCAGGGTATCAAGGTTAACACACATGTCAGGCACACAGCAAACAGTGTCAGAAGTCAGGTTCATGATAACCACCTCAAGTGCACAATACAAATGTGGGGCGAGGTCGCTGCGTCTGGCCTCTACAGCACCGGGCGTCCCCGCTGATCCTCGTGCGCCGCGGGCTGCGCCGGCTGTGCGCGTGCCAATCAATCGCGGCTGCTGATTGGTCCGCTCAGACTCGACCTGTGCCGAGCGCGTTCAAGGCCACATGGCTGGGCGTGCTTGCTGTTCGTGGGCTATCAGACGGACTGACGAGAAGATGGACCAATAATGCCCAGCTGCGTGCAGATTATGAGGCGAGATGACAAATGTTATTTGCTCGCAAATTCCTCTTATTCCTCCCGAATCGCTGTCGTCTTGCCTTACTGAGCCCCTCCGCTGGAAAATGTGGGTTCCGTCGGGCAGATCAGGTTCTCATCGGCGAATGTGCCGGCGAATGGAGTAGTCTTCGACTTTCGGGTAGCACAGCGTTGAAGTCACTTGCGCAGAGCTCACTTAAACCACACAGCAAACACTCTCAGCAGTCACACGATTCCGTTCATACTTTGCACCGGGAGATGGTGCCGGGAAGGGGAGGGCCGCGAGCGCCGGCACCGCAGCCGCTCGCGGTTGCGGCGCGCAGGTAACTGTCCCCATGTATCGTTATGGCTACGATGTCCAGGACGTTGTAGATTCCGGCTGGACTATCTAACATGGAGACTGTTCTCTCTCTTTCTTTCTATTAACACGTTTATCTATTTACATTGTATTTTACCCATCCATCTCCATTATCGCAATCGCTACACATAACATGATCGCAGGCCCCCTTCTCCGCCGATCACTGAAGCGTCCGCGTCGTAGGAGGAGACTTACACAGACACACAGACTTACAGACAAGGTGCTGCTGGGTCTGGGAATGGCGTGGCCCTTGGCCATGAGGTCGGCGGCCGGAGGGCGGCGTGAGGTCGTTCCGTGGCGGCCCTCGCCACGACGTTCATTGTCACCTTTGCGTACACGGCGTCGCGCGCCGTCCCGTCACTCCTCTTGGCAAAGGCGCGGCGCTCCCTCCCCTTAGCTGTCCCG
>JAXIVJ010007465.1:12500-52500 GCA_036785665.1 Chirona hameri | reverse complement strand
GACACTGTAATGACGTTATGTCATGCCATTTTTGGTGGAAAAACGATAAATGTTTGAAAAATCGTAGACAAGTTTTAAAGCAAATTGAAAATAAAAAAACGTAAAAAGACAGGAAATGGCATTTTCTTTAAAATGGATATCTCGGTTTTTCATTTTGTTTTGTTTTTGACCACCCAAAAATAAAAATAAACTTTAAAATTAAACAAAATAAATTGTTGTGAATTTGAAAAGTGAATTTCTTAAGTTCGAATACCAAAATAAGGCGACCGGCCCAAATCCGCGGAGGGGGAAAAAATTGGGGGTATTTTTTGTCACAAAAAGAGGCGCCCTCATGTGGGGGTTTGGTGCCCTCTTGAGGGCTTGCACCCCCCCCCCCCCCCCCCCCCCCTTTGACGGATTTCTAAATACACCCCTGGATGCATACAAACAGGTAGGTATCAGTATTGGCACGAGGACGCTACCAGGGGCGGCAGAAGCTCTCCGAAGAACTAGACATGTGAAGTCGGACGCTGGGCCAAGAAGCTACGCGCCCTAATACAACAACTCTTCACAGATGCGGGGGCAAATCGCCTTTTTAACCTGATCGGTGATTATTACCACGCAACAGCATTCAGCATATTCAAGGATGGGGGTCTTCCACGGATTTTACATGCCATATCACACAATAGAGTGGTATACAGATACATAGGATTTTAGAAGGGACTCGGCCTAAAAAAGCAGTACAATCGACTTGGCAAAACCGACAAGACAACCTCAGTCAGATGTGTTCCGTGTTTTACCTTGGGGCAGGTCTGTTCGGTCTGCTGAATGAGCACCAGGGCGCTGGCGATGAGGGCCCCCTGTCGCACGTAGTTGACTAGGTCGTAGCACATGGGCTCCAGCAGGTACAGGGCCTCCTTGGAGCCGGTACCTGCCGACAGACGGGGGTACAGGTCACGGCAGCTGCTCTCCTCCATCTCAGGGCTCAGCGACGGCAACTCATGCAGGATGGGTGAACTGAATATCTTGATAATGGATGAACATCCTGGAAACAGGCTCATTGCGAGTAGGGAACAGCAACTATACATTGATATCCCTTCAAAATCAGACACTAATTGCCACCACATGTTACCGATTACCATGTGGCTGGTTGTATGACTGACTGTGACTGACTTTGACCGACTTTGACCGACTTTGACCGACTTTGACCGACTTTGACCGACTTTGACCGACTTTGACCGACTTTGACCGACTTTGACCGACTTTGACCGACTTTGACCGACTTTGACCGACTTTGACCGACTTTGACCGACTTTGACCGACTTTGACCGACTTTGACCGACTTTGACCGACTTTGACCGACTTTGACCGACTTTGACCGACTTTGACCGACTTTGACCGACTTTGACCGACTTTGACCGACTTTGACCGACTTTGACCGACTGTGACCGACTGTGACCGACTGTGACCGACTGTGACCGACTGTGACCGACTGTGACCGACTGTGACCGACTGTGACCGACTGTGACCGACTGTGACCGACTGTGACCGACTGTGACCGACTGTGACCGACTGTGACCGACTGTGACCGACTGTGACCGACTGTGACCGACTGTGACCGACTGTGACCGACTGTGACCGACTGTGACCGACTGTGACCGACTGTGACCGACTGTGACCGACTGTGACCGACTGTGACCGACTGTGACCGACTGTGACCGACTGTGACCGACTGTGACCGACTGTGACCGACTGTGACCGACTGTGACCGACTGTGACCGACTGTGACCGACTGTGACCGACTGTGACCGACTGTGACCGACTGTGACTGACTGTGACTGACTGTGACTGACTGTGACTGACTGTGACTGACTGTGACTGAATGTGACTGAATGTGACTGAATGTGACTGAATGTGACTGAATGTGACTGAATGTGACTGACTGTGACTGACTGTGACTGACTGTGACTGACTGTAACTGACTGTGGCTGACTATGACTGACTGTACGTCTGTGACTGACTGTGACTGACTGTGACTGACTGTGACTGACTGTGACTGACTGTGACTGAATGTGACTGAATGTGACCGACTTTGTCAATGTGACTGTGACTGACTGTGACTGAATGTGACTGAATGTGACTGACTGTGACTGACTGTGACCGACTATGTAAATGTGATTGACTGACTGTGACTGAATGTGACTGAATGTGACTGACTGTGACTGACTGTGCCTGTGACTGTCTGTGGCTGACTGTGACTGACTGTGACTGACTGTGACTGACTGTGACTAACTGTGACTAACTGTGACTGACTGTGACTGACTGTAACTGACTGTGACTGACTGTGACTGACTGTGACTGGCTGTGACTGACTGTGACTGATTGTGACTGACCTGCGCAGGCGACGCCGAGCGCCATGGCGGCGCCGTATCGGACGTGCGGGTTGTACGACTCTGATAGCAGACTGACAACGGACGGACACTGCTCCGGGTTGTGGAACAGCAGGAACCCGATGGCGATCACCGCCGCCCGGCGCACGTCGTCGTTCACGTCCGACACCTGGGGATCAGCAGAACGGAGAGGGAGACACTTCAGCGATCTGCACACAGCGGCGAGACACGGAGACCTGCTGCACAGCGGTGGCGGGGCACGGAGGGGCAGGCGGGGCACGGAGGGGCAGGCGGGGCACGGAGGGGCAGGCGGGGCACGGAGGGGCAGGCGGGGCACGGAGGGGCAGGCGGGGCACGGAGGGGCAGGCGGGGCAGGCGGGGCACGGAGGGGCACGGAGGGGCAGGCGGGGCACGGAGGGGCACGGAGGGGCACGGAGGGGCAGGCGGGGCACGGAGGGGCTGGCGGGGCACGGAGGGGCTGGCGGGGCACGGCGGGCAGGCGGGGCACGGAGGGGCAGGCGGGACACGGAGGGGCAGGCGGGGCACGGAGGGGCAGGGGGGCACGGAGGGGCAGGCGGGGCACGGAGGGGCTGGGTGGACAGTGGTGGTGTGAGAGAAGGGACAGGGCTGCTCATGGCAAACTGGGGAGACCGCCCGGCACTGTCCCAAAGTGGAGACTTGTCAGTCAAATCCGTCTATCTCCAGCTGGTCATGAAAGTGAATTTCGAACGGTGGGTGAAACACCTCAATTGGCTCACACCCAGTAACAGATTAAGTGTAAATTTACAAAGAAGCGTACGTCACACATCGTCCACCACGTGAGTGTTAAGTGATGCAGATATCGTCCACCACGTGAGTGTTAAGTGATGCAGATTGTGGTTTTAGGGCGCACCGACTACTTATTCACTTGGCACCCATCACTTGGCACTCATTGCGTTTTAGTTGATAATATACAGACTACGCACGGCGACGTGCAGCAGCCGCCTGATGGCCTGGTTGTTGCCGGTGCCGCAGTAGGCCATGGCGATGGTGTACATGCCGCTGCGGCGCAGGATCGGGTCCTTGTCCGAGCACAGGCTGGTGATGAGCGTGTCGGCCTCCTCCAGACGCTCGTACATTGTCAGCGCGATACCTGCAGAAGCAGAGCGGCACCACCCGTCAATTCACAGCCAGAAGTAGTACAGTAGAGCTCGGTAAACAAAGCCAGTACGATACAGCACGGCACAGAAGTCAGAACAGCAGCACGGTACAGCACGGCACAGAAGTCAGAACAGCCAGTACGATACAGCACAGCACAGAAGTCAGAACAGCAGCACGGTACAGCGGGGCATGGCACAGCAGTCAGAACAGCATCACGGTACAGCGGGGCATGGCACAACAGTCACTACAGCACGGCAGTCAGCACGGCACAGCAGTCAGAACAGCATCACGGTACAGCGGGGCATGGCACAGCAGTCACTACAGCACGGCAGTCAGCACAGCACAGAAGTCAGAACAGCAGCACGGTACAGCGGGGCATGGCACAGAAGTCACTACAGCACGGCAGTCAGCACGGCACAGAAGTCAGAACAGCAGCACGGTACAGCGGGGCACGGCACAGCAGTCAGAACAGCATCACGGTACAGCGGGGCATGGCACAGCAGTCACTACAGCACGGCAGTCAGCACGGCACAGCAGTCAGAACAGCATCACGGTACAGCGGGGCATGGCACAGCAGTCAGAACAGCAGCACGGTACAGCGGGGCACGGCACAGCAGTCACTACAGCACGGCAGTCAGCACAGCACAGAAGTCAGAACAGCAGCACGGTACAGCGGGGCATGGCACAGCAGTCACTACAGCACGACAGTCAGCACGGCACAGAAGTCAGAACAGCATCACGGTACAGCGGGGCATGGCACAGCAGTCACTACAGCACGGCAGTCAGCACGGCACAGAAGTCAGAACAGCAGCACGGTACAGCGGGGCATGGCACAGCAGTCACTACAGCACGGCAGTCAGCACGGCGCAGAAGTCAGAACAGCATCACGGTACAGCGGGGCATGGCACAGCAGTCACTACAGCACGGCAGTCAGCACGGCACAGAAGTCAGAACAGCAGCACGGTACAGCGGGGCATGGCACAGCAGTCAGAACAGCATCACGGTACAGCGGGGCATGGCACAGCAGTCACTACAGCACGGCAGTCAGCACGGCACAGAAGTCAGAACAGCAGCACGGTACAGCGGGGCATGGCACAGCAGTCACTACAGCACGGCAGTCAGCACGGCACAGAAGTCAGAACAGCAGCACGGTACAGCGGGGCATGGCACAGCAGTCAGAACAGCATCACGGTACAGCGGGGCATGGCACAGCAGTCACTACAGCACGGCAGTCAGCACGGCACAGAAGTCAGAACAGCATCACGGTACAGCGGGGCATGGCACAGCAGTCACTACAGCACGGCAGTCAGCACGGCACAGCAGTCAGAACAGCATCACGGTACAGCGGGGCATGGCACAGCAGTCACTACAGCACGGCAGTCAGCACGGCACAGAAGTCAGAACAGCATCACGGTACAGCGGGGCATGGCACAGCAGTCAGAACAGCATCACGGTACAGCGGGGCATGGCACAGCAGTCACTACAGCACGGCAGTCAGCACGGCACAGAAGTCAGAACAGCAGCACGGTACAGCGGGGCATGGCACAGCAGTCACTACAGCACGGCAGTCAGCACAGCACAGAAGTCAGAACAGCAGCACGGTACAGCGGGGCATGGCACAGCAGTCAGAACAGCATCACGGTACAGCGGGGCATGGCACAGCAGTCACTACAGCACGGCAGTCAGCACGGCACAGAAGTCAGAACAGCATCACGGTACAGCGGGGCATGGTACAGCAGTCACTACAGCACGGCAGTCAGCACGGCACAGAAGTCAGAACAGCATCACGGTACAGCGGGGCATGGCACAGCAGTCAGAACAGCATCACGGTACAGCGGGGCATGGCACAGCAGTCACTACAGCACGGCAGTCAGCACGGCACAGAAGTCAGAACAGCAGCACGGTACAGCGGGGCATGGCACAGCAGTCACTACAGCACGGCAGTCAGCACGGCACAGAAGTCAGAACAGCATCACGGTACAGCGGGGCATGGCACAGCAGTCACTACAGCACGGCAGTCAGCACGGCACAGCAGTCAGAACAGCATCACGGTACAGCGGGGCACGGCACAGAAGTCAGAACAGCATCACGGTACAGCGGGGCATGGCACAGCAGTCACTACAGCACGGCAGTCAGCACGGCACAGAAGTCAGAACAGCAGCACGGTACAGCGGGGCATGGCACAGCAGTCAGAACAGCATCACGGTACAGCGGGGCATGGCACAGCAGTCACTACAGCACGGCAGTCAGCACGGCACAGAAGTCAGAACAGCAGCACGGTACAGCGGGGCATGGCACAGCAGTCAGAACAGCATCACGGTACAGCGGGGCATGGCACAGCAGTCACTACAGCACGGCAGTCAGCACGGCACAGAAGTCAGAACAGCAGCACGGTACAGCGGGGCATGGCACAGAAGTCAGAACAGCATCACGGTACAGCGGGGCATGGTACAGCAGTCACTACAGCACGGCAGTCAGCACGGCACAGAAGTCAGAACAGCAGCACGGTACAGCGGGGCATGGCACAGAAGTCACTACAGCACGGCAGTCAGCACGGCACAGAAGTCAGAACAGCATCACGGTACAGCGGGGCATGGCACAGCAGTCACTACAGCACGGCAGTCAGCACGGCACAGCAGTCAGAACAGCATCACGGTACAGCACGGCATGGCACAGCAGTCACTACAGCACGGCAGTCAGCACGGCACAGCAGTCAGAACAGCATCACGGTACAGCGGGGCATGGCACAGCAGTCAGAACAGCAGCACGGTACAGCGGGGCACGGCACAGAAGTCAGAACAGCATCACGGTACAGCGGGGCATGGCACAGCAGTCACTACAGCACGGCAGTCAGCACGGCACAGAAGTCAGAACAGCAGCACGGTACAGCGGGGCATGGCACAGCAGTCACTACAGCACGGCAGTCAGCACGGCACAGAAGTCAGAACAGCAGCACGGTACAGCGGGGCATGGCACAGCAGTCACTACAGCACGGCAGTCAGCACAGCACAGAAGTCAGAACAGCATCACGGTACAGCGGGGCATGGCACAGCAGTCACTACAGCACGGCAGTCAGCACAGCACAGAAGTCAGAACAGCATCACGGTACAGCGGGGCATGGCACAGCAGTCACTACAGCACGGCAGTCAGCACAGCACAGAAGTCAGAACAGCATCACGGTACAGCGGGGCATGGCACAGCAGTCACTACAGCACGGCAGTCAGCACAGCACAGAAGTCAGAACAGCAGCACGGTACAGCGGGGCATGGCACAACAGTCACTACAGCACGGCAGTCAGCACGGCACAGAAGTCAGAACAGCAGCACGGTACAGCGGGGCACGGCATAGAAGTCAGAACAGCAGCACGGTACAGCGGGGCATGGCACAGCAGTCACTACAGCACGGCAGTCAGCACGGCACAGAAGTCAGAACAGCATCACGGTACAGCGGGGCACGGCACAGCAGTCAGAACAGCATCACGGTACAGCGGGGCATGGCACAGCAGTCACTACAGCACGGCAGTCAGCACGGCACAGAAGTCAGAACAGCAGCACGGTACAGCGGGGCATGGCACAGCAGTCACTACAGCACGGCAGTCAGCACGGCACAGCAGTCAGAACAGCATCACGGTACAGCGGGGCATGGCACAGCAGTCACTACAGCACGGCAGTCAGCACGGCACAGCAGTCAGAACAGCATCACGGTACAGCGGGGCATGGCACAGCAGTCAGAACAGCATCACGGTACAGCGGGGCATGGCACAGCAGTCACTACAGCACGGCAGTCAGCACAGCACAGAAGTCAGAACAGCAGCACGGTACAGCGGGGCACGGCATAGCAGTCAGAACAGCATCACGGTACAGCGGGGCATGGCACAGCAGTCACTACAGCACGGCAGTCAGCACGGCACAGAAGTCAGAACAGCATCACGGTACAGCGGGGCATGGCACAGCAGTCACTACAGCACGGCAGTCAGCACGGCACAGAAGTCAGAACAGCATCACGGTACAGCGGGGCACGGCACAGCAGTCAGAACAGCATCACGGTACAGCGGGGCATGGCACAGCAGTCACTACAGCACGGCAGTCAGCACAGCACAGAAGTCAGAACAGCATCACGGTACAGCGGGGCACGGCACAGAAGTCAGAACAGCATCACAGTACAGCGGGGCATGGCACAGAAGTCACTACAGCACGGCAGTCAGCACGGCACAGAAGTCAGAACAGCAGCACGGTACAGCGGGGCATGGCACAACAGGCACTACAGCACGGCAGTCAGCACGGCACAGAAGTCAGAACAGCAGCACGGTACAGCGGGGCATGGCACAGCAGTCACTACAGCACGGCAGTCAGCACGGCACAGCAGTCAGAACAGCATCACGGTACAGCGGGGCATGGCACAGCAGTCAGAACAGCATCACGGTACAGCGGGGCATGGCACAGCAGTCACTACAGCACGGCAGTCAGCACAGCACAGAAGTCAGAACAGCAGCACGGTACAGCGGGGCATGGCACAGCAGTCAGAACAGCATCACGGTACAGCGGGGCATGGCACAGCAGTCACTACAGCACGGCAGTCAGCACGGCACAGAAGTCAGAACAGCAGCACGGTACAGCGGGGCATGGCACAGCAGTCACTACAGCACGGCAGTCAGCACAGCAGTGAGAACAGATAAGTCAGAAGCCGCAGAATAGGACGGCAGTAGTGTATATTATAGCGGTCACCACTCACAACATCCTGCCGCAGTGCCTCACACGTCCCCTCGACTCACCGACGGCCAGTCCGCGCAGGATCTTCTCGTGCTGCGTCTCCTGGGAGTAGGCCACCATGTCCTCGATGGCCTGCGCCGACTTGGAGCCCAGCATCACCAGACCCATCGATATACCTGGCGTGCAAACGTGACGGGCAGGCTCAGAAGAGGGATACAATAATGTACAATACGTTGTGGCACTGTGCCACCGACACCATTGTAGACAACAGCATGCATTTTATATGATACATGTGTAAGTTCAACACATAATACACACATCAACAGAGGCAAACCAGGTTAAAATCCCTGTCAACGTGTTTATCATATCAAACACTGTCGCTAGTGACAAATTACTACCAACATAACAAGCTCCCCTTGGAAGCAGGGAGCCCTTCACGCCTCGATATATTTAAGCCAGCGCTCTTCGTCAGCAGCTTCGTCAGCAACTTCGTCAGCAGCTTCTTCAGCCAGTCGGTGAGTAGGCCGACATTCGGCTCTCCGTGTCCGTCAGCCCCGCCGTCACTGTCACGCCACCGAGCTACTGCACTCAGCAGCCGACACTCACCGGCCGCCTCTCCGGTGACGGCGTCGTCCTGGTACAGGTTCAGCTTCAGCTGCTCGTAAATGTCGGCCCGGTGGGTGCCCATGGCGGCCAGACCGACACCCAGACATCCGCCGTGCCGTACCACCTGACGTGATAGCACACAAACATGGGTCAGGCCAAACACGGGTCAGGTCAGACACGGGTCAGATCAATCACGGGTCAGATCAGTCACGGGTCAGATCAGACACAGGTCAGACCAGACACAGGTCAGATCAGACACAGGTCAGATCAGACACGGGTCAGATCAGACACGGGTCAGATCAGACACAGGTCAGATCAGACACGGGTCAGATCAGACACGGGTCAGATCAGACACGGGTCAGATCAGACACGGGTCAGATCAGACACAGGTCAGATCAGACACGGGTCAGATCAGACACGGGTCAGATCAGACACGGGTCAGATCAGACACGGGTCAGATCAGACAGGTCAGATCAGACACAGGTCAGACCAGACACAGGTCAGACCAGACACAGGTCAGACCAGACACAGGTCAGACCAGACACAGGTCAGATCAGACACAGGCCAGATCAGACACAGGCAGGCACAGGCAGACAGCTCTGACCAGACACAGGTCAGATCAGACAGGTCAGATCAGACCAGACACAGGTCAGATCAGACACAGGTCAGATCAGACACAGGCCAGATCAGACACAGGCAGGCACAGGCAGACAGCTCTGACCAGACAATGACGGGCAACGTTAGTTGCGAACGGGCCAAACTTCGGATCAGACAGCGGCAATCTACAGCGGTGGGCTGGCAATCAGCTGGCAGTCATCGCATCACCCACAAGGCATTCCCTGCACTGTTCGCATAGCAGTTTATTCCCTGAAGTGCTCCTCTACTGTTCCACTCTCTGTCGTCGCCTCTTCCACCGAGTGTTTACCTCGTTGTTGGCCTCCTTGAGCTGCTGCACCAGGTAGTCGATGATGGCGCCGCCGTGGTTGACGTGGATCAGGCCGAGGGCGTACAGGGCGCCGCCCTCCGTGTAGCCTGAGCTGCCGGCCGCGTCCTTCGGCAGGTACGCCTGCATCAGACCCAGCGACTCCTGCGGACGGGACGCAGGCAGAGGAGCCGGTCAGACACGACAAACAGCTGTTCTTCACATCACACTGAGATCCAGCCGACTCCGGCAGTCAACATTCACTCCAGTCTCCAGCACTCAGCATTCACTCCAGTCTCCAGCACTCAGCATTCACTCCAGTCTCCAGTCTCCAGCACTCAACATTCACTCCAGTCTCCAGCACTCAGCATTCACTCCAGTCTCCAGCACTCAGCATTCACTCCAGTCTTCAGCACTCAGCATTCACTCCAGTCTCCAGCACTCAGCATTCACTCCAGTCTCCAGTCTCCAGCACTCAGCATTCACTCCAGTCTCCAGCACTCAGCATTCACTCCAGTCTCCAGCACTCAGCATTCACTCCAGTCTCCAGCACTCAGCATTCACTCCAGTTTCCAGCACTCAGGCATTCAGCATTCACTCCAGTCTCCAGCACTCAGCACTCAGCATTCACTCCAGTCTCCAGCATTCACTCCAGTTTCCAGCATTCACTCCAGTCTCCAGCATTCACTCCAGTCTCCAGCACTCAGCACTCACTCCAGTCTCCAGCACTCAGCATTTACTCCAGTCTCCAGTCTCCAGCACTCAGCATTCACTCCAGTCTCCAGTCTCCAGCACTCAGCATTCACTCCAGTCTCCAGTCTCCAGCACTCAGCATTCACTCCAGTCTCCAGCACTCAGCATTCACTCCAGTCTCCAGCACTCAGCATTCACTCCAGTCTCCAGCACTCAGCATTCACTCCAGTCTCCAGTCTTCAGCACTCAGCATTCACTCCAGTCTCCAGCACTCAGCATTCACTCCAGTCTCCAGCACTCAGCATTCACTCCAGTCTCCAGCACTCAGCAATCACTCCAGTCTCCAGTCTTCAGCACTCAGCATTCACTCCAGTCTCCAGCACTCAGCATTCACTCCAGTCTCCAGCACTCAATATTCACTCCAGTCTCCAGCACTCACCATTCACTCCAGTCTCCAGCACTTAGCATTCACTCCAGTCTCCAGCACTCAGCATTCACTCCAGTCTCCAGCACTCAGCATTCACTCCAGTCTCCAGCACTCAGCATTCACTCCAGTCTCCAGCACTCAGCATTCACTCCAGTCTCCAGCACTCAGCATTCACTCCAGTCTCCAGCACTCAGCATTCACTCCAGTCTCCAGCACTCAGCATTCACTCCAGTCTCCAGTCTCCAGCACTCAGCATTCACTCCAGTCTCCAGCACTCAGCATTCACTCCAGTCTCCAGTCTTCAGCACTCAGCATTCACTCCAGTCTCCAGCACTCAGCATTCACTCCAGTCTCCAGTCTTCAGCACTCAGCATTCACTCCAGTCTCCAGCACTCAGCATTCACTCCAGTCTCCAGCACTCAGCATTCACTCCAGTCTCCAGCACTCAGCATTCACTCCAGTCTCCAGCACTCAGCATTCACTCCAGTCTCCAGCACTCAGCATTCACTCCAGTCTCCAGTCTTCAGCACTCAGCATTCACTCCAGTCTCCAGCACTCAGCATTCACTCCAGTCTCCAGCACTCAACATTCACTCCAGTCTCCAGCACTCACCATTCACTCCAGTCTCCAGCACTCAGCATTCACTCCAGTCTCCAGCACTCAGCATTCACTCCAGTCTCCAGCACTCAGCATTCACTCCAGTCTCCAGCACTCAGCATTCACTCCAGTCTCCAGCACTCAGCATTCACTCCAGTCTCCAGCACTCAGCATTCACTCCAGTCTCCAGCACTCAGCATTCACTCCAGTCTCCAGCACTCAGCATTCACTCGTCTCCAGCACTCAGCATTCACTCCAGTCTTCAGCACTCAGCATTCACTCCAGTCTCCAGCACTCAGCATTCACTCCAGTCTCCAGTCTCCAGCACTCAGCATTCACTCCAGTCTCCAGCACTCAGCATTCACTCCAGTCTCCAGCACTCAGCATTTACTCCAGTCTCCAGCACTCAGCATTCACTCCAGTTTCCAGCACTCAGCATTCAGCATTCACTCCAGTCTCCAGCACTCAGCACTCAGCATTCACTCCAGTCTCCAGCATTCACTCCAGTCTCCAGCATTCACTCCAGTCTCCAGCACTCAGCACTCACTCCAGTCTCCAGCACTCAGCATTTACTCCAGTCTCCAGTCTCCAGCACTCAGCATTCACTCCAGTCTCCAGTCTCCAGCACTCAGCATTCACTCCAGTCTCCAGTCTCCAGCACTCAGCATTCACTCCAGTCTCCAGCACTCAGCATTCACTCCAGTCTCCAGCACTCAGCATTCACTCCAGTCTCCAGCACTCAGCATTCACTCCAGTCTCCAGCACTCAGCATTCACTCCAGTCTCCAGCACTCAGCATTCACTCCAGTTTCCAGCACTCAGCATTCAGCATTCACTCCAGTCTCCAGCACTCAGCATTCACTCGTCTCCAGTCTCCAGCACTCAGCATTCACTCCAGTCTCCAGCACTCAGCATTCACTCCAGTCTCCAGCACTCAGCATTCACTCCAGTCTCCAGCACTCAGCATTCACTCCAGTCTCCAGCACTCAGCATTCACTCCAGTCTCCAGCACTCAGCATTCACTCCAGTCTCCAGCACTCAGCATTCACTCCAGTCTCCAGTCTTCAGCACTCAGCATTCACTCCAGTCTCCAGCACTCAGCATTCACTCCAGTCTCCAGCACTCAGCATTCACTCCAGTCTCCAGCACTCAGCAATCACTCCAGTCTCCAGTCTTCAGCACTCAGCATTCACTCCAGTCTCCAGCACTCAGCATTCACTCCAGTCTCCAGCACTCAATATTCACTCCAGTCTCCAGCACTCACCATTCACTCCAGTCTCCAGCACTTAGCATTCACTCCAGTCTCCAGCACTCAGCATTCACTCCAGTCTCCAGCACTCAGCATTCACTCCAGTCTCCAGCACTCAGCATTCACTCCAGTCTCCAGCACTCAGCATTCACTCCAGTCTCCAGTCTTCAGCACTCAGCATTCACTCCAGTCTCCAGCACTCAGCATTCACTCCAGTCTCCAGCACTCAGCATTCACTCCAGTCTCCAGCACTCAGCATTCACTCCAGTCTCCAGTCTTCAGCACTCAGCATTCACTCCAGTCTCCAGCACTCAGCATTCACTCCAGTCTCCAGTCTTCAGCACTCAGCATTCACTCCAGTCTCCAGCACTCAGCATTCACTCCAGTCTCCAGCATTCACTCCAGTCTCCAGCACTCAGCATTCACTCCAGTCTCCAGTCTTCAGCACTCAGCATTCACTCCAGTCTCCAGCACTCAGCATTCACTCCAGTCTCCAGTCTGCAGCACTCAGCATTCACTCCAGTCTCCAGCACTCAGCATTCACTCCAGTCTCCAGCACTCAGCATTCACTCCAGTCTCCAGCACTCAGCATTCACTCCAGTCTCCAGCACTCAGCATTCACTCCAGTCTCCAGTCTCCAGCACTCAGCATTCACTCCAGTCTCCAGCACTCAGCATTCACTCCAGTCTCCAGTCTTCAGCACTCAGCATTCACTCCAGTCTCCAGCACTCAGCATTCACTCCAGTCTCCAGTCTTCAGCACTCAGCATTCACTCCAGTCTCCAGCACTCAGCATTCACTCCAGTCTCCAGCACTCAGCATTCACTCCAGTCTCCAGTCTTCAGCACTCAGCATTCACTCCAGTCTCCAGCACTCAGCATTCACTCCAGTCTCCAGCACTCAACATTCACTCCAGTCTCCAGCACTCACCATTCACTCCAGTCTCCAGCACTCAGCATTCACTCCAGTCTCCAGCACTCAGCATTCACTCCAGTCTCCAGCACTCAGCATTCACTCCAGTCTCCAGCACTCAGCATTCACTCCAGTCTCCAGCACTCAGCATTCACTCCAGTCTCCAGCACTCAGCATTCACTCCAGTCTCCAGCACTCAGCATTCACTCCAGTCTCCAGTCTTCAGCACTCAGCATTCACTCCAGTCTCCAGCACTCAGCATTCACTCCAGTCTCCAGCACTCAGCATTCACTCCAGTCTCCAGCACTCAGCATTCACTCCAGTCTCCAGCACTCAGCATTCACTCCAGTCTCCAGCACTCAGCATTCACTCCAGTCTCCAGTCTTCAGCACTCAGCATTCACTCCAGTCTCCAGCACTCAGCATTCACTCCAGTCTCCAGTCTTCAGCACTCAGCATTCACTCCAGTCTCCAGCACTCAGCATTCACTCCAGTCTCCAGCACTCAGCATTCACTCCAGTCTCCAGCACTCAGCATTCACTCCAGTCTCCAGTCTTCAGCACTCAGCATTCACTCCAGTCTCCAGCACTCAGCATTCACTCCAGTCTCCAGTCTTCAGCACTCAGCATTCACTCCAGTCTCCAGCACTCAGCATTCACTCCAGTCTCCAGCACTCAGCATTCACTCCAGTCTCCAGTCTCCAGTCTTCAGCACTCGGCATTCACTCCAGTCTCCAGCACTCAGCATTCACTCCAGTCTCCAGTCTTCAGCACTCAGCATTCACTCCAGTCTCCAGCACTCAGCAGTCACTCCAGTCTCCAGTCTTCAGCACTCAGCATTCACTCCAGTCTCCAGTCTTCAGCACTCAGCATTCACTCCAGTCTCCAGCACTCAGCATTCACTCCAGTCTTCAGCACTCAGCATTCACTCCAGTCTCCAGCACTCAGCATTCACTCCAGTCTCCAGCACTCAGCACTCACTCCAGTCTCCAGCACTCAGCAGCACCCAGCACACAATACAGGAAGTCACAGCGACTCAGCGGTCCTGACGCCACCGCAGAGCCAGCTGACTGCGGCGGCACGCAGGTACCCACCTTCTCGTGGCCCTTGTGAATGACGCCCAGCGATGCTGTCGCCGACATCTTGGCCCAGCTGTACGCCCGCGACAACCAGTCGAGGTTATCCCTGGTGGAACAAGCATACACAGTCAAGGGACAGGGAAGCCTCAGAGCAAACAGGGACCAGAGGAATGGTTTGTGCCTTATCATCTCCACTTTGCAAGCTATTCTAGTCTGAGACCCCGGGGAATCTGTGCATTGTTAACTAGACGTAAAACTAAAATACAACAAATTGGATGTTACTACAAAAACTAACAACGATATTCAATGGCTTTCTACACAGAATATAAATATTTTACACATAATATATTTACACAGAATAGGAAATATAGGACAAAATTATTTTAAAGCCATATCAAATGAACACAAGGAATCATGGTTTGGTTTGGTTTGTGGACCAAACATAATATCCTCTTGGGACCAAGACACTAACTGGAACCCACCCTGTTCCAAGGGATACGGGAAGCCAGGCGGACTTTTTCAGAGGCCCGCCGAGGGATTTGAACCCCAGCTGTCCCCGGCACAGAAGGCAAGTATCTTACCACTGCGCCGAGTTGCTTCCCGAATACAAAGTATCAGCAACAATAATACAAACAGTAAGTGTCATCACTATAATTATTATGATAATCTCCTCCCCACACACTCGTACAGTGTGATGATAGTCCCCACTAGTACTGACCTGAGGAACTGGTCGCTGGTCGTGCCACACTGCATGTATCCGTGCGCCACCACCAGCGCCGTGTGGCAGACGGAGGCGCGCACCGTGTCCTTCACCTGCTTCAGGATCATCAGGTCCGTGTGGTTGCCGCGGATCAGGAACTGCAGGTGCAGCCGGATCGCCACGTCGCCGGCCAGGATATTCGTCAGACGCTCATAGTGATTCTGGATCTGCTGGTCCCGGTCAGACTGCAGGCACGGACGAGAACGAGCAGGCGACGGTCAGTGGTGGGGCGGGCCGACTGCTGGAAAGAGCAGCTGAATAGTTAACGGTGACTGCAGGCACGGACGAGAACGGGCAGGCGACGGTCAGTGGTGGGGCGGGCCGACTGCTGGAAAGAGCAGCTGAATAGTTAACGGTGACTGCAGGCACGGACGAGAACGGGCAGGCGACGGTCAGTGGTGGGGCGGGCCGACTGCTGGAAAGTGCAGCTGAATAGTCAACGGTGACTGCAGGCACGGACGAGAACGGGCAGGCGACGGTCAGTGGTGGGGCGGGCCGACTGCTGGAAAGAGCAGCTGAATAGTTAACGGTGACTGCAGGCACGGACGAGAACGGGCAGGCGACGGTCAGTGGTGGGGCGGGCCGACTGCTGGAAAGAGCAGCTGAATAGTTAACGGTGACTGCAGGCACGGACGAGAACGGGCAGGCGACGGTCAGTGGTGGGGCGGGCCGACTGCTGGAAAGAGCAGCTGAATAGTTAACGGTGACTGCAGGCACGGACGAGAACGGGCAGGCGACGGTCAGTGGTGGGGCGGGCCGACTGCTGGAAAGTGCAGCTGAATAGTTAACGGTGACTGCAGGTACGGACGAGAACGGGCAGGCGACGGTCAGTGGTGGGGCGGGCCGACTGCTGGAAAGAGCAGCTGAATAGTTAACGGTGACTGCAGGCACGGACGAGAACGGGCAGGCGACGGTCAGTGGTGGGGCGGGCCGACTGCTGGAAAGAGCAGCTGAATAGTTAACGGTGACTGCAGGCACGGACGAGAACGGGCAGGCGACGGTCAGTGGTGGGGCGGGCCGACTGCTGGAAAGAGCAGCTGAATAGTTAACGGTGACTGCAGGCACGGACGAGAACGGGCAGGCGACGGTCAGTGGTGGGGCGGGCCGACTGCTGGAAAGAGCAGCTGAATAGTTAACGGTGACTGCAGGCACGGACGAGAACGGTCAGGCGACGGTCAGTGGTGGGGCGGGCCGACTGCTGGAAAGTGCAGCTGAATAGTTAACGGTGACTGCAGGCACGGACGAGAACGGGCAGGCGACGGTCAGTGGTGGGGCGGGCCGACTGCTGGAAAGAGCAGCTGAATAGTTAACGGTGACTGCAGGCACGGACGAGAACGGGCAGGCGACGGTCAGTGGTGGGGCGGGCCGACTGCTGGAAAGTGCAGCTGAATAGTTAACGGTGACTGCAGGCACGGACGAGAACGGGCAGGCGACGGTCAGTGGTGGGGCGGGCCGACTGCTGGAAAGTGCAGCTGAATAGTTAACGGTGACTGCAGGCACGGACGAGAACGGGCAGGCGACGGTCAGTGGTGGGGCGGGCCGACTGCTGGAAAGAGCAGCTGAATAGTTAACGGTGACTGCAGGCACGGACGAGAACGGGCAGGCGACGGTCAGTGGTGGGGCGGGCCGACTGCTGGAAAGAGCAGCTGAATAGTTAACGGTGACTGCAGGCACGGACGAGAACGGGCAGGCGACGGTCAGTGGTGGGGCGGGCCGACTGCTGGAAAGAGCAGCTGAATAGTTAACGGTGACTGCAGGCACGGACGAGAACGGGCAGGCGACGGTCAGTGGTGGGGCGGGCCGACTGCTGGAAAGAGCAGCTGAATAGTTAACGGTGACTGCAGGCACGGACGAGAACGGGCAGGCGACGGTCAGTGGTGGGGCGGGCCGACTGCTGGAAAGAGCAGCTGAATAGTTAACGGTGACTGCAGGCACGGACGAGAACGGGCAGGCGACGGTCAGTGGTGGGGCGGGCCGACTGCTGGAAAGAGCAGCTGAATAGTTAACGGTGACTGCAGGCACGGACGAGAACGAGCAGGCGACGGTCAGTGGTGGGGCGGGCCGACTGCTGGAAAGAGCAGCTGAATAGTTAACGGTGACTGCAGGCACGGACGAGAACGGGCAGGCGACGGTCAGTGGTGGGGCGGGCCGACTGCTGGAAAGAGCAGCTGAATAGTTAACGGTGACTGCAGGCACGGACGAGAACGGGCAGGCGACGGTCAGTGGTGGGGCGGGCCGACTGCTGGAAAGTGCAGCTGAATAGTTAACGGTGACTGCAGGCACGGACGAGAACGGGCAGGCGACGGTCAGTGGTGGGGCGGGCCGACTGCTGGAAAGAGCAGCTGAATAGCTAACGGTGACTGCAGGCACGGACGAGAACGGGCAGGCGACGGTCAGTGGTGGGGCAGGCCGACTGCTGGAAAGTGCAGCTGAATAGTTAACGGTGACTGCAGGCACGGACGAGAACGGGCAGGCGACGGTCAGTGGTGGGGCGGGCCGACTGCTGGAAAGTGCAGCTGAATAGTTAACGGTGACTGCAGGCACGGACGAGAACGGGCAGGCGACGGTCAGTGGTGGGGCGGGCCGACTGCTGGAAAGTGCAGCTGAATAGTTAACGGTGACTGCAGGCACGGACGAGAACGGGCAGGCGACGGTCAGTGGTGGGGCGGGCCGACTGCTGGAAAGTGCAGCTGAATAGTTAACGGTGACTGCAGGCACGGACGAGAACGGGCAGGCGACGGTCAGTGGTGGGGCGGGCCGACTGCTGGAAAGAGCAGCTGAATAGTTAACGGTGACTGCAGGCACGGACGAGAACGGGCAGGCGACGGTCAGTGGTGGGGCGGGCCGACTGCTGGAAAGTGCAGCTGAATAGTTAACGGTGACTGCAGGCACGGACGAGAACGGGCAGGCGACGGTCAGTGGTGGGGCGGGCCGACTGCTGGAAAGAGCAGCTGAATAGTTAACGGTGACTGCAGGCACGGACGAGAACGGGCAGGCGACGGTCAGTGGTGGGGCGGGCCGACTGCTGGAAAGTGCAGCTGAATAGTTAACGGTGACTGCAGGCACGGACGAGAACGGGCAGGCGACGGTCAGTGGTGGGGCGGGCCGACTGCTGGAAAGTGCAGCTGAATAGTTAACGGTGACTGCAGACACGGACGAGAACGAGCAGGCGACGGTCAGTGGTGGGGCGGGCCGACTGCTGGAAAGAGCAGCTGAATAGTTAACGGTGACTGCAGGCACGGACGAGAACGGGCAGGCGACGGTCAGTGGTGGGGCGGGCCCACTGCTGGAAAGTGCAGCTGAATAGTTAACGGTGACTGCAGGCACGGACGAGAACGGGCAGGCGACGGTCAGTGGTGGGGCGGGCCGACTGCTGGAAAGAGCAGCTGAATAGTTAACGGTGACTGCAGGCACGGACGAGAACGGGCAGGCGACGGTCAGTGGTGGGGCGGGCCGACTGCTGGAAAGTGCAGCTGAATAGTTAACGGTGACTGCAGGCACGGACGAGAACGAGCAGGCGACGGTCAGTGGTGGGGCGGGCCGACTGCTGGAAAGAGCAGCTGAATAGTTAACGGTGACTGCAGGCACGGACGAGAACGGGCAGGCGACGGTCAGTGGTGGGGCGGGCCGACTGCTGGAAAGTGCAGCTGAATAGTTAACGGTGACTGCAGGCACGGACGAGAACGGGCAGGCGACGGTCAGTGGTGGGGCGGGCCGACTGCTGGAAAGAGCAGCTGAATAGTTAACGGTGACTGCAGGCACGGACGAGAACGGGCAGGCGACGGTCAGTGGTGGGGCGGGCCGACTGCTGGAAAGAGCAGCTGAATAGTTAACGGTGACTGCAGGCACGGACGAGAACGGGCAGGCGACGGTCAGTGGTGGGGCGGGCCGACTGCTGGAAAGTGCAGCTGAATAGTTAACGGTGACTGCAGGCACGGACGAGAACGGGCAGGCGACGGTCAGTGGTGGGGCGGGCCGACTGCTGGAAAGAGCAGCTGAATAGTTAACGGTGACTGCAGGCACGGACGAGAACGGGCAGGCGACGGTCAGTGGTGGGGCGGGCCGACTGCTGGAAAGTGCAGCTGAATAGTTAACGGTGACTGCAGGCACGGACGAGAACGGGCAGGCGACGGTCAGTGGTGGGGCGGGCCGACTGCTGGAAAGAGCAGCTGAATAGTTAACGGTGACTGCAGGCACGGACGAGAACGGGCAGGCGACGGTCAGTGGTGGGGCGGGCCGACTGCTGGAAAGTGCAGCTGAATAGTTAACGGTGACTGCAGGCACGGACGAGAACGGGCAGGCGACGGTCAGTGGTGGGGCGGGCCGACTGCTGGAAAGAGCAGCTGAATAGTTAACGGTGACTGCAGGCACGGACGAGAACGGGCAGGCGACGGTCAGTGGTGGGGCGGGCCGACTGCTGGAAAGTGCAGCTGAATAGTTAACGGTGACTGCAGGCACGGACGAGAACGGGCAGGCGACGGTCAGTGGTGGGGCGGGCCGACTGCTGGAAAGTGCAGCTGAATAGTTAACGGTGACTGCAGGCACGGACGAGAACGAGCAGGCGACGGTCAGTGGTGGGGCGGGCCGACTGCTGGAAAGAGCAGCTGAATAGTTAACGGTGACTGCAGGCACGGACGAGAACGGGCAGGCGACGGTCAGTGGTGGGGCGGGCCGACTGCTGGAAAGTGCAGCTGAATAGTTAACGGTGACTGCAGGCACGGACGAGAACGAGCAGGCGACGGTCAGTGGTGGGGCGGGCCGACTGCTGGAAAGTGCAGCTGAATAGTTAACGGCGACTGCAGGCACGGACGAGAACGGGCAGGCGACGGTCAGTGGTGGGGCGGGCCGACGCTGGAAAGAGCAGCTGAATAGTTAACGGTGACTGCAGGCACGGACGAGAACGGGCAGGCGACGGTCAGTGGTGGGGCGGGCCGACTGCTGGAAAGTGCAGCTGAATAGTTAACGGTGACTGCAGGCACGGACGAGAACGGGCAGGCGACGGTCAGTGGTGGGGCGGGCCGACTGCTGGAAAGTGCAGCTGAATAGTTAACGGTGACTGCAGGCACGGACGAGAACGGGCAGGCGACGGTCAGTGGTGGGGCGGGCCGACTGCTGGAAAGTGCAGCTGAATAGTTAACGGTGACTGCAGGCACGGACGAGAACGAGCAGGCGACGGTCAGTGGTGGGGCGGGCCGACTGCTGGAAAGTGCAGCTGAATAGTTAACGGTAAACAATGCAGCCTCGTAACGTACAAGCTCATGCTAGAGATAGGTACATATACATTTAGGCATCACCTGGATCAATCACGAATGGTCTCCAAAAATGTGACGACATGCGTTGTATAAATTCGTCACACTTCCCCAGCTCGATTTATCCCAGGACACTCAATGTATATGGCGTCATAGCCGGTTGCTACAGTCCATTTTGGTCTTGTTGGGTCGGGTCGGGTCAGGTCATGTCAGGTCCATTCCAAACTCGTCCACCCCTACTCGGAGGTATGTCACTTCTATCCGCCCGCTCACCAGCTGGTCGGCGGTGAGCGGCTGGCTGTCGGGCCGGCTGCTGTCATCCACGTGCTCGGCGGCCGGGGTGGAGGCCGGCACCGGCACCGCCAGCAGGCCGGGCAGCGGCGCCGTCATCCGCAGCGCCTGCAGCACCCGGCCGAGGAACTGCTGCGTCGCCGAGTCGTACAGGTCGAACGCGATCTGGTACCCCATCAGCGCGCTGTCCTGCCGCCACGGCAGAGAACGCACAGGGTCATACATGGCGAGGACTGGGGATGCTGCGGTCATACACTGCCGGGCACACACTGATTGGTGCGTGATCCTGAGCAACACGCTGCATCAGAGCACACCAATAACACATACTCACTTTCTAAGTCGACAGTTATGCACTGCAGCCGTAATGACGGACTGATTCGTCATGCAGCATAGTTCAGTTAAGAACGGAACTCTTTAGAACGAACCTCTAACGTACGTACGAAACGTCCGTGCCAGTATTCGTCATCACTCCCCGTCGTCACATTATGACAACCGACCGAGCGACCCTTCCAGTACTCACATGTGCGCCCCTGATGAGCTTCTCCAACACCTGCGCCACGGCGCTGCCGTCGTCACTCCCCGTCGTCACATTATGACAACCGACCGAGCGACCCTTCCAGTACTCACATGTGCGCCCCTGATGAGCTTCTCCAACACCTGCGCCACGGCGCTGCCGTCGTCACTCCTCGTCGTCACATTATGACAACCGACCGAGCGACCCTTCCAGTACTCACATGTGCGCCCCTGATGAGCTTCTCCAACACCTGCGCCACGGCGCTGCCGTCGTCACTCCCCGTCGTCACATTATGACAACCGACCGAGCGACCCTTCCAGTACTCACATGTGCGCCCCTGATGAGCTTCTCCAACACCTGCGCCACGGCGCTGCCGTCGTCACTCCTCGTCGTCACATTATGACAACCGACCGAGCGACCCTTCCAGTACTCACATGTGCGCCCCTGATGAGCTTCTCCAACACCTGCGCCACGGCGCTGCCGTCGTCACTCCCCGTCGTCACATTATGACAACCGACCGAGCGACCCTTCCAGTACTCACATGTGCGCCCCTGATGAGCTTCTCCAACACCTGCGCCACGGCGCTGCCGTCGTCACTCCCCGTCGTCACATTATGACAACCGACCGAGCGACCCTTCCAGTACTCACATGTGCGCCCCTGATGAGCTTCTCCAACACCTGCGCCACGGCGCTGCCGTCGTCACTCCTCGTCGTCACATTATGACAACCGACCGAGCGACCCTTCCAGTACTCACATGTGCGCCCCTGATGAGCTTCTCCAACACCTGCGCCACGGCGCTGCCGTCGTCACTCCCCGTCGTCACATTATGACAACCGACCGAGCGACCCTTCCAGTACTCACATGTGCGCCCCTGATGAGCTTCTCCAACACCTGCGCCACGGCGCTGCCGTCGTCACTCCCCGTCGTCACATTATGCCAACCGACCGAGCGACCCTTCCAGTACTCACATGTGCGCCCCTGATGAGCTTCTCCAACACCTGCGCCACGGCGCTGCCGTCGTCGAGGAAGATGAGACACTGGCACATGTTGACGTAGTCGGGCGTGGTCAGGTTGCGGTAGAGCTCGATCAGCGTGCGCAGCACCGTGTTGCGGAACTGACGGTTCTGGATCAGCGACATGGCCACCGTGAAGGCGTACTGCAGCATCCCGGCCACGTCGTCCTGCCAACAGCAGCGGAGCACACCAACGGTTAGGAGCTGCGGAACAAACCGAGCAGGCCACCACGACGGCAGGAGACGTGCTGGGCAACACAGCTGCAGGCTCCACCTACTGACGATCAGCAAAAGGGCGGTGGTGTCACCAACTTGGAGTTTTCGGGGGCTGTAACTAGATTGGCAACTTGACAACTTCCAGCACTCACATCGTTTTGAACAGATCCACTTGGCGTCCCCACCATGCCATGCCCGCACCGCACCGCACCGCACCGCACCGCACCGCACCGCACCGCACCGCACCGCCCCCCCCCCCCAGCCACCATTCCCTTCAACCGCCACGTACCGACTCCATGATGGCCTTCTGGAAGACGTCCATGCGGCGCGTCTCGAGCGCGATGCCCAGCGCCTGCCGGTACTGGCCGTCCTGGAAGCAGCGACTAAGCATGCGGTCCACGATGCCCTCCAGGCGGGCGTCGATCACCTGCGCGTCGCCCTCGCCCGACTCCTCCGCGTTGGAGACGCGCAGCGACGTGTAGTGGTCGATACATTTGGCTGCCGGAGGAGACGCGGCGTCACGGAGCGGTCACGGTCGGATCAAGGTGTTGCTATGCTGGCCAGCAAGGCAAGTCAGGGGAAAATCGAATATAGCTAGCTTAACTCTTATGCCAGTATAAAGGCTGGTTAACATTGCATTCCACTCCATTCCACATAGAACAAACGACAACATACCTACCAAGAAAAAAGAAGCAATAACGAAATTATTTTTTCCCCAGTTAAATCAAATTCCCCATATTAAAGCTGTATTGCATTGACGCTTCACACAGGATTAATGACGGGTTCACTACCATGTCACCCCACCACGCGTCGCACCACTCACCGATGATGGTCTCGACGTACTGCGACTTGTCGTTGACGTCGAACAGGTCTCCGGCGCCGAGCGCGTAAGTCAGCGAGTCCTCGAAGGAGCCCAGGTGGTAGTACACCTTGCTGGCCACCAGCGCTGCCAGCTGGCGCTCCGGGAAACCCTTCTCCTCATGCAGGATCTCTCTGTAGACAGAGTGGCACACACTGGTTACAATCAACCAATAGGAGGATCCACTGATGACAGTAGTTACAGATATTTGAGCATTTATCTTACTTAAAAATTGCAATAAAGGAAAGGTTTATAGAAGAGCAGAAAAGCTATGTATATTTTAATAGTCAAAATATCCATCACCCCCTAAAAAGTTTTGCAACATTCCTTTATAAATCAATTTAATATGTGTAGGTAGGTAGGTACAATAAACAACTGTATGCATACATACCATTGAACATAATACAAACATTTTAGAACAAGTATTGGTCATACTTACATTTTCTCAATAGCTTCAGATATTTCTGCCCAGAACTCATCAACAATGAGGTCAAGTTTCTTCAGAGCAAACACCTTCAGCTCTGGCATGGGCTCCTCCAGCAGTGAAATAATACCCGCTGCAGGGAAAACAAATGATCAGTAGGTGCCTTAGAGGTGTGGGCTTGTTGACAGCTATGAGCCTGTCTTGGTGAAAATTATCAACAATGTCATCCAACCTCCCAGACCAGCAAATAGCCTCTAACAGACAAGTGACAGCAATGAAATCTGCAAATAGCCTCTAACACAGACAAGTGACAGCAATGAAATCCACCATAATGTGAATTAATGGATGACTTGCTTGGCAGAGGAGATACATTTCAGGAAGTGACCATTGCAGGTGACCCAGTAACATGCACATGCCTTTGGAAGAGATCACTGTACATAATTCACCCAGTGGTTGAAAAAAACTGAAATTTAACAATTATTGGCAATGCAAGCTCCTGAGAAGAAGGAATTTATATTATATCAAAATCTTGCTGGTGCAGGCAATCAATAAAACATCTTACCTGCTGATGATATATTCATGGTTACTTTTTCTAGTTGCATGTGGAAGGGTTATTCAAACCTCTCATGAAATACAACACCCTGAAAAAAACACAATATTATAAACATGTCATTATACGATGGGTGTTACCACACTGTGAATACTAGGAACATTGTCCATAGTCATTTTCAGCCATCCCTAATATGGTCCAATGCTAAACTTGTATTTAATCCTACTTATTTTGAGACCATTGTGATGTCATTGCTTAGTACCATACCAAATTGGTGGGTAGAAAGTATAACTACAGTAGCAGAAAATTAAGAACTATCAAAGAAGACGTATTCTTGTCATCTCATGCTAACCCATGCCATGCAGCTGAGTCAGTTCAGCACATTTTGTGATGTTGCAAAAGCTCAGCAAATTTATAGCACTTAACTAACAATCCACTGAACTAACAACTCTTTGTTTAACTTTCAATCTGAGTAAACAAAATAAACATGACTTGAAAGCCCTATTTAAATTTAAAAAAAAAATCCAGAATTATACCAATCATAAACAAAACAATGGATTTTGAAGAGGCTTTCAGCTTTCAATAAATGCATTTGGATGAGTATACTGTGACATGATAAACTGGCTGATACAGTAGGTAACCCATAATTGTCTCTGGAATGTTTTGGAGTCAATATCAAAAAAATTATTTCAACCATTTAGTAACTTCAACTACAGGATGCAGCTGAACTTCTCATATTATCAGCAATTCCAGAAAAAAGGGCAGCTTACCAAAACATGAGAATAAGTAATATTATTAGGTATGCTTAGCTACTGGCACTGGGTACCATGGCAGGTATTCCACTTGTGTATCAACATCAAAGTTTAAGTAGCAAGAAGAGCAAATCCCCAAGTTGATGGCATCACTGGAACTGGGTAATACCCACACACTAAATCACCAACAGTTAACCAGTGCCTTAGTGTGCTGAGATCATCTACACCCTAATTGTGATAGCATGAAAAGTCTGATGTTAGAATAGGATGTGACCAAAGATTTAATCTTTACGCTACTCAAACTGGGTAAGCAAATGTAATGCCAGACACGTCCTAACACCAGGCTTTGCATGTCATTGGCAATGTAGACAATACTCACACACTAAAGAACACCAAAAGCATGAAGTCTGGTGTCAGTGTTCAGACGTGTCCAGCATTACATATTCATCCTATATAATGCTTGCAAAATGTGAAAGGAAACGGACAAGAGCAATACCTACCCCAAAAATGGAACACAAAATTAAAGGATTACAAACTATTGTTTAATTTTTCTGAATTTCTTTGCTTTCAAATTCCACATTAACAAAATTATTGAACTAAAAGAGCTAAAACATTTCAATTTCCGATCTGATTCTAGAACAATGACAATGACATTACAATTAGACGCCCTACAGAGCGACACAGCCGTCAAATTACGAAGACAACAAAATTATAAATCTGTACAACTTACCACAGACAAAACCATAAATATTTACAATACAGTAGAACTTCCTCTCTATCCTCATACAACCCTCCTCAGCACCTCAGCACAATCCACAAATCAGCATCCGCAGCGATCAGACAGCGTTATTTGCCGGAAAAATGTAGACAACCCTGACGCATACACAAAAAGGAGCACTGTCAGACATCAAGAGTTTCAATGATTGAAATATTGAAGTTGTAAAAAACACTACTATTCCGTCGTGAACAGGGAAAAGTAATTATTGTGTTAGAGAATAAATGAAAGAACAGCGAAAAAGAAAAGCTGAATTTTATTTCATAACTTTAACACTTGTTGAAATATATAGATGTCGGTAAAAAAACTGGTTATAGATGTCGCTGTCGCATGCAATGACAATACGCCTTGGATTGGACAAAATACAACAAAGCAGGGCCGTATAAGAGAGGTAGAGTCATCGGGGGACTTCAGTGTCCCAATCTCTAAACATTACCGTGACGTCATTGGTGCTGTAGTCCGACTCGGCTGTCGCCGCACGCGGCTCGGTGCGGTGCGAATATTTCGAACGGGATACGGATAGTTGCGCCTAAGGTACGATCCTACGTTTACCGCGGATAATTATCCCTCCCTTAATTCATGCTGAGGGGGAGACGGCCATACGCTGCCCCGGTATGTGTGATGTGCGACTGGCGAGACGGCCATACACTGCACCGGTCTGACTGAGGGGTGAGACGGCCATACGCTGGCCGGAGGCCTGTTCACGGGGTCTGCGGCCGCCGCGGCTCCCGCGGCCAAAAGGGCGGGGCTTAATCGTCAGCCAATCACTAAAGAGCAGATCTGGGAGGAGAGACTCTCCGTTCTGCGGCTCCTGCGGTTGCTCGGGAGCAGCCTTAAAAGAACTTCGACATAAATGGAGCGCGTCTGACAAAGGTTGCGCACATTTTGTTGATATCACAGCTCACTGGCGGTTGTTTGACCAAAAATGACAACTCGTAGTGACTCGTAAATATTCATGTAGTTGAATGGTTTTGAAAAACATTGAGGGTTTTCATGAAATTGCCTATTCGTTGCGAACGCTACACGCGCCATTTATCGGACGCCATCAGCGGCCGCAAAAGTGTTCAGAGTAGTTCAAATTAAGCTCCGCCTCCTGGCCGCGGGAGCCGCGGCGGCTGCAGACCCCGTGAACAGACCTCCGGTCCGGCTGAGAAATGGGGGGGGGGGGGGAGACGGCCATACGCTGCCCCGGTCTGGCTGAAGGGTGAAACGGCTATACGCTGCCCCGGTCTGGCTGAGGGGCGAGACGGTCATACTCTGTCCCGGTCTGGCTGAGGGGTGAAACGGCTATACGCTGCACCGGTCCGGCTAAGGGGTGAGACGGCCACACGCTGTCCCGGTCTGGCTGAGGTGCGAAACGGCCATACGCTGCACCGGTCTGACTGAGGGGTGAGACGGCCATACGCTGCCCCGGTCTGGCTGAAGGGTGAAACGGCTATACGCTGTCCTGGTCTGGCTGATGAGTGAGACGGCCGTTCGCTTCCCCGGTCTGGCTCAGGGGCGAGACGGCCATATGCTGCACTGGTTCGGCTGAGGAGCGAGACGGCCGTACGCTGCCCCGGTCCGGCTGAGGGGTGAGACGGCCGTACGCTGCCCCGGTCCGGCTGATGAGCGAGACGGCCGTTCGCTGCCCCGGTCTGGCTGAAGGGTGAGACGGCCATACGCTGCTCCAGCCTGGCTGAGGAGCGAGACAGGCATACGCTGCACCGGTCCGTCTGAGGGGCGAGACGGCCACACGCTACCCAGGTCTGGCTGAGGGACGAGACGGCCATATGCTGCACCGGTCCGGCTGAGGGGCGAGACGCCCGTACGCTTCCCCGGTCCTGCTGAGGGGTGAGAGGGCCGTACGCTGCCCCGGTCCGGCTGATGGGCGAGACGGCCGCTCGCTGCCCCGGTCCGACTGAGGGATGAGACGGCCATACTCTCCCTCAGCCCCGGTCCGGCTGAGGGAGGAGACGGCCATACGCTGCCCTGGTCTGGCTGAGGGGCGAGACGGACATACGCTTCCCCGGCCCGGCCGAGGGTGAGACGGCCGTACGCTGCCCCGGTCTGGCTGAGGAGCGAGACGGCCATACGCTGCTCTAGTCTGGCTGAGGGGTGAGACGGCCATACGTTGTACCTGGAAATGTTGCAAATGTCATTGTTTTGGCTTAATGTTCAAGATATGCTAAAACAAACTTTAAAAAAAATAGACTTGCAACATAACTTACTTATCTAACGGCGACGACTTCAAACTGTCGCTCGTCAACACCCGTGAATAGACCGCAAAACGCTCGAAAGCGCAGCTGCGGCGACGGGGCTGGCCACGACTGGACCACAGCACCAGTGACGTTGCCGCTAATGCTTATTCGCTCGGCAGCCGATACATGGGGTATCTCGGGATGACACCAAGATCCGCAGCAAAGTAATGTGGAATAATAGCAGAATATTACTTTATGTAGAGTCTGATTCAAAGCAAGGTACTTTAATAGATTAAAAATACCGTGGTTAGTTATATTTCTGCAGTGGTATATCAAGACGCAAGTGACAGCTGACAAGGATTTAGAATAACGATAAGCATTTAGCATAGGCGTACACGGGGGAGGGGAGGGGGCAATTGCCGCCCCCCCGAACCGTCTGTACGTGCCCCCTTTGGTCGAAAAAAAATCATTTTGTATTTATTTAAAGAGAAAAATGGTGAAAATATGCACTTTTAAAAAACAGTGGGCCAAATCCGGTGAGTTTTTTTGTTTGGTGTGGGTACTGGAGCAAAAATTGCCCCCTCTTGGTGTAAATCCTGGGTACGCCCCTGGCATTTAGAAATAGGCCAACTCCCTAGACCCGCCCGGCGGCGGGTATTTATATTTCACTGACACGCTGAAACTCAGCAACTACATAAGTTATAAACTTAATTATTGCACCATTCGAAAGCTACGCTCTTGTAGGGGTGCCGTTCCGACTTTCATACCGATCGGCCCCAAAAAAGGCCCACGATGGCCCAAAGAAGATCCGAAAATTATACTGCCACGCTGAAACTCAGAACCTATAAGAGATATCCACTCGAGGTCTTCACCAATCGACGCGGCGTGGTCGGAAACTGTGCCGTTTTGCTTTGTATACCGATCGGTCCCAAATAAAGCCCACCAGGGCTTGAAGAAGGGCCAACAACGATATTGCTACGCTGAAACTCAGAACCTATAAGAGATGCGACTCGGGGTATTCACCAATCAACGCGGCGTGGTCGGAAACGGTGTCGGCACCCCACGACCCGGTGGTGCCCCCACGGCCTGGTGGTGCCCCCACAACCTGGTGGTGCCCCCACGGCCAGGTGGTGCCCCACGATCCAGTGGTGCCCCCACAGCCCGGTGGTGCCCCCACGGCCCGGTGGTGTCCCCACGGCCCGGTGGTGCCCCCACGGCCCGGTGGTGCCCCCACGGCGCGGTGGTGCCCAAGGGGGGGGGGGGGGGGGGGGGGTCATGACCCCCGTGACCCCCCCCCCCTTGGATCCCCCCTGAGTGAAGTACTCCTTAAGTTATTTGTTAGACAGAAAATTGATGTATTATCAATTAATTATTATAAAGTTGGTTTGAAAAGCACCCAAACTCACACTCTCACAATTTAGAACATTGTTTGGACGCCTTTATTATTTAGTTGCTAGGATTTGTTTTTCTCGTCAGTTGTGACTGACTCATAAGAGGATGAGTCGACTCAACTTTGACTTGAGCAGCATCCAGGCAACTCAACTTTGACTCCAGCGACATCCATGTGACTCAACTCTGACTCAACTCAACCCCTCTATTTTTCTTAAGTGACTCGACTCTGACTCAAATTGAGTCCATATTTTTCGTAAGCGACTCGACTCTGACTCAAGTTGAGTTGGGTCAGTTTTGAGTCAAATTTGACTCACCGACTCTGATTCAAGCACAACCCTGGTCCGGAGTGTCGGTCCGGTGGCAGATCCGGAGTGTCGGTCCGGTGGCAGGTCCGGAGTGTCGGTCCGGTGGCAGGTCCGGAGTGTCGATCCGGTGGCAGGTCCGGAGTGTCGGTCCGGTGGCAGGTCCGGAGTGTCGGTCCAGCGGCAGGTCCGGAGTGTCGGTCCGGTGGCAGGTCCGGTGTCGGTCCGGTGGCAGGTCCGGAGTGTCGGTCCGGTGGCAGGTCCGGAGTGTCGGTCCGGTGGCAGGTCCGGAGTGTCGGTCCGGTGGCAGGTCCGGAGTGTCGGTCCAGCGGCAGGTCCGGAGTGTCGGTCCAGCGGCAGATCCGGAGTGTCGGTCCAGCGGCAGGTCTGGATTGTCGGTCCAGCGGCAGGTCCGGATTGTCGGTCCGGTGGCAGGTCCGGAGTGTCGGTCCGGTGGCAGGTCCGGAGTGTCGGTCCAGCGGCAGGTCCGGAGTGTCGGTCCAGCGGCAGATCCGGAGTGTCGGTCCAGCGGCAGGTCCGGATTGTCGGTCCAGCGGCAGGTCCGGATTGTCGGTCCGGTGGCAGGTCCGGAGTGTCGGTCCAGCGGCAGGTCCGGAGTGTCGGTCCAGCGGCAGGTCCGGAGTGTCGGTCCAGCGGCAGATCCGGAGTGTCGGTCCAGCGGCAGGTCCGGATTGTCGGTCCAGCGGCAGGTCCGGATTGTCGGTCCGGTGGCAGGTCCGGAGTGTCGGTCCGGTGGCAGGTCCGGAGTGTCGGTCCAGCGGCAGGTCCGGAGTGTCGGTCCAGCGGCAGGTCCGGAGTGTCGGTCCGGTGGCAGGTCCGGAGTGTCGGTCCGGTGGCAGGTCCGGAGTGTCGGTCCAGCGGCAGGTCCGGAGTGTCGGTCCAGCGGCAGGTCCGGATTGTCGGTCCGGTGGCAGGTCCGGAGTGTCGGTCCGGTGGCAGGTCGTCGATCCGGTGGCAGGTCCGGAGTGTCGGTCCGGTGGCAGGTCCGGAGTGTCGGTCCAGCGGCAGGTCCGGAGTGTCGGTCCAGCGGCAGGTCCGGATTGTCGGTCCAGCGGCAGGTCAGGATTGTCGGTCCGGTGGCAGGTCCGGAGTGTCGGTCCGGTGGCAGGTCCGGAGTGTCGGTCCGGTGGCAGGTCCGGATTGTCGGTCCGGTGGCAGGTCCGGATTGTCGGTCCGGTGGCAGGTCCGGAGTGTCGGTCCGGTGGCAGGTCCGGAGTGTCGGTCCGGTGGCAGGTCCGGAGTGTCGGTCCGGTGGCAGGTCCGGAGTGTCGGTCCGGTGGCAGGTCCGGAGTGTCGGTCCAGCGGCAGGTCCGGAGTGTCGGTCCGGTGGCAGGTCCGGAGTGTCGGTCCGGTGGCAGGTCCGGAGTGTCGGTCCGGTGGCAAGTCCGGAGTGTCGGTCCGGTGGCAGGTCCGGATTATCGGTCCGGTGGCAGGTCCGGAGTGTCGGTCCGGTGGCAGGTCCGGATTGTCGGTCCGGTGGCAGGTCCGGATTGTCGGTCCGGTGGCAGGTCCGGAGTGTCGGTCCGGTGGCAGGTCCGGAGTGTCGGTCCGGTGGCAGGTCCGGAGTGTCGGTCCGGTGACAGGTCCGGATTGTCGGTCCGGTGGCAGGTCCGGAGTGTCGGTCCGGTGGCAGGTCCGGTGTCGGTCCGGTGGCAGGTCCGGAGTGTCGGTCCGGTGGCAGGTCCGGAGTGTCGGTCCGGTGGCAGGTCCGGAGTGTCGGTCCAGCGGCAGGTCCGGAGTGTCGGTCCAGCGGCAGGTCCGGAGTGTCGGTCCAGCGGCAGGTCCGGAGTGTCGGTTCAGCGGCAGGTCCGGAGTGTCGGTCCGGTGGCAGGTCCGGAGTGTCGGTCCAGCGGCAGATCCGGAGTGTCGGTCCAGCGGCAGGTCCGGAGTGTCGGTCCAGCGGCAGGTCCGGAGTGTCGGTCCGGTGGCAGGTCCGGAGTGTCGGTCCGGTGGCAGGTCCGGATTGTCGGTCCGGTGGCAGGTCCGGAGTGTCGGTCCGGTGGCAGGTCCGGAGTGTCGGTCCGGTGGCAGGTCCGGAGTGTCGGTCCGGTGGCAGGTCCGGATTGTCGGTCCGGTGGCAGGTCCGGATTGTCGGTCCGGTGGCAGGTCCGGAGTGTCGGTCCGGTGGCAGGTCCGGAGTGTCGGTCCGGTGGCAGGTCCGGAGTGTCGGTCCGGTGGCAGGTCCGGATTGTCGGTCCGGTGGCAGGTCCGGAGTGTCGGTCCGGTGGCAGGTCCGGTGGCAGGTCCGGTGGCAGGTCCGGAGTGTCGGTCCGGTGGCAGGTCCGGAGTGTCGGTCCGGTGGCAGGTCCGGAGTGTCGGTCCAGCGGCAGGTCCGGAGTGTCGGTCCAGCGGCAGGTCCGGATTGTCGGTCCAGCGGCAGGTCAGGATTGTCGGTCCGGTGGCAGGTCCGGAGTGTCGGTCCGGTGGCAGGTCCGGATTGTCGGTCCGGTGGCAGGTCCGGATTGTCGGTCCGGTGGCAGGTCCGGAGTGTCGGTCCGGTGGCAGGTCCGGAGTGTCGGTCCGGTGGCAGGTCCGGATTGTCGGTCCGGTGGCAGGTCCGGAGTGTCGGTCCGGTGGCAGGTCCGGAGTGTCGGTCCAGCGGCAGGTCCGGAGTGTCGGTCCGGTGGCAGGTCCGGAGTGTCGGTCCGGTGGCAGGTCCGGTGGCAGGTCCGGAGTGTCGGTCCGGTGGCAGGTCCGGATTATCGGTCCGGTGGCAGGTCCGGAGTGTCGGTCCGGTGGCAGGTCCGGATTGTCGGTCCGGTGGCAGGTCCGGATTGTCGGTCCGGTGGCAGGTCCGGAGTGTCGGTCCGGTGGCAGGTCCGGGGTGTCGGTCCGGTGGCAGGTCCGGAGTGTCGGTCCGGTGGCAGGTCCGGAGTGTCGGTCCGGTGGCAGGTCCGGGTTGTCGGTCCGGTGGCAGGTCCGGATTGTCGGTCCGGTGGCAGGTCCGGAGTGTCGGTCCGGTGGCAGGTCCGGAGTGTCGGTCCGGTGGCAGGTCCGGATTGTCGGTCCGGTGGCAGGTCCGGAGTGTCGGTCCGGTGGCAGGTCCGGAGTGTCGGTCCAGCGGCAGGTCCGGAGTGTCGGTCCGGTGGCAGGTCCGGAGTGTCGGTCCGGTGGCAGGTCCGGAGTGTCGGTCCGGTGGCAGGTCCGGAGTGTCGGTCCGGTGGCAGGTCCGGATTATCGGTCCGGTGGCAGGTCCGGAGTGTCGGTCCGGTGGCAGGTCCGGATTGTCGGTCCGGTGGCAGGTCCGGATTGTCGGTCCGGTGGCAGGTCCGGAGTGTCGGTCCGGTGGCAGGTCCGGAGTGTCGGTCCGGTGGCAGGTCCGGAGTGTCGGTCCGGTGGCAGGTCCGGATTGACGGTCCGGTGGCAGGTCCGGAGTGTCGGTCCGGTGGCAGGTCCGGAGTGTCGGTCCGGTGGCAGGTCCGGATTGTCGGTCCGGTGGCAGGTCCGGAGTGTCGGTCCGGTGGCAGGTCCGGAGTGTCGGTCCGGTGGCAGGTCCGGAGTGTCGGTCCGGTGGCAGGTCCGGAGTGTCGGTCCAGCGGCAGGTCCGGAGTGTCGGTCCAGCGGCAGGTCCGGAGTGTCGGTCCAGCGGCAGGTCCGGAGTGTCGGTCCGGTGGCAGGTCCGGAGTGTCGGTCCAGCGGCAGATCCGGAGTGTCGGTCCAGCGGCAGGTCCGGAGTGTCGGTCCGGTGGCAGGTCCGGAGTGTCGGTCCAGCGGCAGGTCCGGAGTGTCGGTCCGGTGGCAGGTCCGGAGTGTCGGTCCGGTGGCAGGTCCGGAGTGTCGGTCCAGCGGCAGGTCCGGAGTGTCGGTCCAGCGGCAGGTCCGGAGTGTCGGTCCGGTGGCAGGTCCGGAGTGTCGGTCCGGTGGCAGGTCCGGAGTGTCGGTCCGGTGGCAGGTCCGGAGTGTCGGTCCGGTGGCAGGTCCGGAGTGTCGGTCCAGCGGCAGGTCCGGAGTGTCGGTCCAGCGGCAGGTCCGGAGTGTCGGTCCGGTGGCAGGTCCGGAGTGTTGGTCCGGTGGCAGGTCCGGAGTGTCGGTCCGGTGGCAGGTCCGGAGTGTCGGTCCAGCGGCAGGTCCGGAGTGTCGGTCCAGCGGCAGGTCCGGAGTGTCGGTCCGGTGGCAGGTCCGGAGTGTCGGTCCGGTGGCAGGTCCGGAGTGTCGGTCCAGCGGCAGGTCCGGAGTGTCGGTCCGGTGGCAGGTCCGGAGTGTCGGTCCGGTGGCAGGTCCGGAGTGTTAGTCCGGTGGCAGATCCGGAGTGTCGGTCCGGTGGCAGGTCCGGAGTGTCGGTCCGGTGGCAGATCCGGAGTGTCGGTCCGGTGGCAGGTCCGGAGTGTCGGTCCAGCGGCAGGTCCGGAGTGTCGGTCCGGTGGCAGGTCCGGAGTGTCGGTCCGGTGGCAGGTCCGGAGTGTCGGTCCGGTGGCAGGTCCGGAGTGTCGGTCCGGTGGCAGGTCCGGCGGCAGGTCCGGATTGTCGGTCCGGTGGCAGGTCCGGAGTGTCGGTCCGGTGGCAGGTCCGGAGTGTCGGTCCAGCGGCAGGTCCGGAGTGTCGGTCCGGTGGCAGGTCCGGAGTGTCGGTCCGGTGGCAGGTCCGGAGTGTCGGTCCGGTGGCAGGTCCGGCAGTCGGGCCCATCACCCCCTGCTCCTGCCGCCCGCAGCCCTGTCCTTGGCGTCACGCCGCGACCGACACGGAACACACCGAGCTAAATTGATCAATCCCTGCCTGAAAGCGGCCGCCGCGGAGGTGATTACGGTCTATGGTGGGCTTTGTTTGGCCGCTTCCTGTGATGGCTGATTGGCCGTACCCAGCTAGCATAGGCCGGCTCGAGGTTTTTATAGTGCGTGGTGGTACGGGTACGATATGTTTATGTTTAAGCATAACATATGTCCGCGTTCTAAAGCATCGATCTATTACGTTCAGTTGTCTGAGCCTGAGGGCAAATGACAAGGTCTATAGATATTTAGCGTATAGCATATACGCTAACCATGATTAGACGTCAAGAAACAAAGGTTGACTGAAACTGCAATTTGGAGAAAACAAAAACGGGCTTCCTGCTTGGGTGCTAACCATCACCATTCATTTTATTTGTGTGGTCTTTGACAGGATGACTAGTCACCGTTTAGGTACTACCCATAAAATATAACGACAATGAAGGGTTTTTCAACCGTTCTGGGGCATTTCCGAGCATGAAATCACCTTAGCAACCACCGCCACTTATCGCACTAAATATTGACTGTTTAGTTTACAATGAGAATTTCCGGTTATTTTATGTAATATCACAATCAAATTTTTGAGACACGCAGGAACGGAACACACACACACACACACACACGCACGCACGCACGCACGCACGCACACAGCCACAGCCACAGACACGCACACGCACACGCACACGCACACGCACACGCACACGCACACGCACACGCACACGCACACGCACACGCACACGCACACGCACACGCACACGCACACGCACGCACACGCACACGCACACACACACACACACACACACACACACACACACACACACACACACACACACACACACACACACACACACACACACACACACACACACACATCGTGATCGCGAATGAATTACCCAAAAATAAGCAAGTCGGGTGCAAAAGTAAAATAATATTTTTCATAAGCATGTGCCGAAATCCATTGTAGACATTTGCAATTGCAAGGCCATGACATTTGGACATTTTGTCTGATTACCAGCATTATATATAACAAACATCTTGATCTTGAAGGACTGACTGAAACCATATGCAATATGAATTGTGTTAACAAATAAACAATTAAAAATGTTTCTCAGATTCATTATCAGTCTTCCTTGTGGGCAGCCCATCGGCCAGCCGCTCCGGTTCGCATTTAAATCCACACGGACTTGCAACTTACAAGGCAGGCAGCCTCACATATACCCTTATATGGACCGTGCCGTATCGTGCGCCCTTCGGAAACTTCCCACGAAATCATGTCAATCTGTAAGGCGCAAGTAAACTTCAGCAAGTCTCGCACTTCGGTGAATAAGATTAGAGCATTCTTGTGAATTATTCACTCGCGTTGAGATCAAGACTTTCACAGCCTACACCGACATTATTATTGTGACATGTTATGTTGGTGTAATATTTAAATGATATAGTCCAGCACAGCCGTGGTCAGGCCGGTGCGCTGTTTGCCCATGGTGCACCTACTGGACTCTCCGTGCACTCCCTGAGTCCTGACAATATTCTGTGAGCGCGCAGTGAAGATTGGTTCCAAAATTACGTCTAAAAGAGGCGTGCATATACGCATTACTTGAAGTATTCTTCATTAAAAAGATGTAAACGTAATCAGTCCTAAAGTTGGCATTCTACCCAGATAAATACAAGCACTTGGAATCGCTTTAATGCTTCTTTTATGATGTATTCATTGGAAGTACAAATACACAAATGCATTTGATAGAGGTCGCAAAATTTAATGGTGCTATAACGCGAGCATTAATGAGCCGTGAACTTTCTGGGACTGGCACAATCTGCACTGTAGGTAAATTCAGCTTTTGCCGAAAACCAACACCAACGTTACCGAGCTCTGAGCGACTCGTAGCTACGTTTTGACAACAAAGTCCCTCAATGGCCACAAACTGCGACTATTCGCCTGCAGAGCAGGTGCAGCGCATTGTGGCGAATCGGAGTTATTGTTGAGAGCCGCCAGTGCCGGATACATGTGCAGTGCCGGGTACCTACTGTGGTCGTCACGCGACCCCGGCCCGTCGCTATATAGTCAATACCATCCGACCGTGCGGGATATCTGCTGACCAGGGATATCTGCTGACCAGGGATATCTGCTGACCAGGGATATCTGCTGACCAGGGATATCTGATGACCAGGGATCTCTGATGACCAGGGATCTCTGCTGACCAGGGATATCTGCTGACCAGGGATATCTGCTGACCAGGGATATCTGCTGACCAGGGATATCTGCTGACCAGGGATATCTGATGACCAGGGATCTCTGATGACCAGGGATCTCTGATGACCAGGGATATCTGCTGACCAGGGATATCTGCTGACCAGGGATATCTGCTGACCAGGGATATCTGCTGACCAGGGATATCTGCTGACCAGGGATATCTGCTGACCAGGGATATCTGCTGACCAGGGATATCTGCTGACCAGGGATATCTGATGACCAGGGATCTCTGATGACCAGGGATATCTGCTGACCAGGGATATCTGATGACCAGGGATATCTGCTGACCAGGGATATCTGCTGACCAGGGATATCTGCTGACCAGGGATATCTGCTGACCAGGGATATCTGATGACCAGGGATATCTGCTGACCAGGGATCTCTGATGACCAGGGATATCTGATGACCAGGGATATCTGCTGACCAGGGATATCTGCTGACCAGGGATATCTGCTGACCAGGGATATCTGCTGACCAGGGATATCTGCTGACCAGGGATATCTGCTGACCAGGGATATCTGCTGACCAGGGATATCTGATGACCAGGGATCTCTGATGACCAGGGATATCTGCTGACCAGGGATATCTGCTGACCAGGGATATCTGCTGACCAGGGATATCTGCTGACCAGGGATATCTGCTGACCAGGGATATCTGCTGACCAGGGATATCTGATGACCAGGGATATCTGCTGACCAGGGATATCTGCTGACCAGGGATATCTGCTGACCAGGGATATCTGCTGAACAGGGATATCTGCTGACCAGGGATATCTGCTGACCAGGGATCTCTGATGACCAGGGATATCTGCTGACCAGGGATATCTGCGCAGTTACAGAATACCTCGGAATGGATATGCAGTAATCATAAGCTACTAGATTGTAATCGATAATGTTGTTAAAGGGATTCTACGGGTTTCCGTCCTGAAAGGAAATGCACTCTTTTGCAGTTGTATGAGCTTCAAACACGTTTAAGACATATAGCAGGGACCAGGAACGGATCCAGAAAATCCCCAAGGGAGGGGCTATTACAAATCGGAGGCCCCCTACCTAGTACCTACCCCAAAATTGTAAAACTCCCCGGATTTGGGCATTTTATTTCGAGGGGCCCCAATTTTGAACTTAGTATTTATTTTATTTGTTTTATTCCTGAGATTGACCTGACCTGAAGGCCCCCTGTATCCGCAGTGAACATGAATGAATATACAACCACATACAGGCAACAGGGCGCGTTTCTTAAATACAACAATACAGTCTACACTGACAAAGGCAGACAAATGACCGTTTTTAAGGGATGGACTCAAAATCGTGACCTAGTCCCGAGGACTGGTAAGATGCTCAGCTACGCTAAGGTGATAAGCAACGCCAGGGGCGTCGTTTTCTGAAATGATTGGTAGGGCCCCACTGCTAATTTTAGAGATTTGAAGGTTATTCTTACCATGCAACGTCATAGGCCTAATCTTAAAATGTGGCATTATTGGTAGGGCCCTGACCCTACCAGGCCTATAGAAAACGTCACACATGAGCAACGCAAAAGCCAGAGCCCAGGTCCAGAGCTGATCCATACCTGCTCGCTGTCACATTGCACGTTTTCTACCCGCATTCCGTGTCAGTTATTGTCTGTTCCCCATCATGTGCTTTCTTCAATCTGCTACTGTCCGAGTCCTTCATCGTGTATTACCTGACCCAACGGCTCGGCTGGACGGACTGCAGCGTCTCCGCACCAGTCACTAACAGATAGACGGTTACTCAGATGCGTGCATATGTTTTGCTGACGCCACCTCCAAACTGCGGATATAGCCACCGGACACTAACAGACGGTTACCTACTTAGTTGTATGCATATATCTGCAAATTACGTACAGTGTGGCCCAGATAAAAGTTGACGATTGGTTGCAATAATAGGTACCGGGGTGTCACCAAGGACCTTTGAGAGGGGGGACGAAGTGCCGTATGAACCATCGGTTCGCGAAAATGTGAAGGAAAATCAGTTTTTACTTAATAATGTATACTTAGGAACGCAATTTGTAATTACATGTACCGGCTTTATTTATTATATTGTATTTATTTATTGCAGATCTGTGTGGTATCCAATACATGATTGGCTGTTAGTCCACATCGTCATTGCTGTCGTAGTCAAAACTCATACACTCATACACTAGTACAAACTTTTCAGGTAAAATAGCGCATAGCATACGATAGCGCATAATAAAACTGCTGATTAAAAGAGCGATTCGTAAACGAGTTGGCACCTGAGCCGTCACGCAGCGACACAAAACGCACACCGTTATGTCTGCTGACACTAAAGCTCCGACATCAATATGTCTTTCACGCAGTTCTTGAAGGAACTGGCGCTCGTGTTCCCACGAACATTTTAATTTATAACAGGTGAATACAAATAACTTCTTCGGAAATTTTCATGGTAGAATGTTAAACTATGTATATTCGATAGGTACTGGTAAGCAATGATGCCAGTATTTTTCAACAATTAAATCACCACACATGTAAGCTATCATGTGTGGTGATTTGCTTAGTGCTTAGTGCGGGTCCTGACCTCGGAAATCCATTCATACAAAACATTCGGACTAAATTTATGAAGAAGACAAAAATAGCATAGCGAAAAAAAACAAGTCCGCAAAGGGAAAGAATGGGGTACCTTTTAGGTCATATGGAGGCCCCTGGGGTCCGGAAGGCCCCCAATGAAATTAGCCCCCCCCCCATATTGGGAGGCTGGATCCGCCAGTGGAGCTGTCCAGCATAGGTTTACAGATACGATTGTTATAGTTTGTTGTACGAAATGAACAAAACAGAATGCTTATCACTTACAATATTTGTGATCATTAAATATTTATAATATGTTGCACATCATTTACAGCAAAAATAATTGAGACATGCTGAGAGCTAGCTAAGATCGCTCGATGGAGCGATTATGCTTGAGCAGCGGTGCATAGCAGCCTGTTACAGTGCAGCAACTTCACATTGCCCAAGTACCTGAGCAATTTCATATAAGAATGGGTATGATCTACTGCTAGTGCTATGGAGCTACGCCTTGCATC
>JAXIVJ010007465.1:0-7500 GCA_036785665.1 Chirona hameri | reverse complement strand
GCACTGACGTCACATGAGGCAGCATGCAATGTTGACCAGGGGTGACACGGTTTTGCGTCGGTTGTACGTCTGATGTTGACTGGTATCGCCGGTGTTGCGAGCATAGAAGATCACTGGCGGATCCAGTCGTCGTTTTTGTTTTGTTTGGGGGGGGGGGATCGGCGGGAGGCACTGGCGGATCCAGCCTCTGCGTGGGGGATCTTTTTGTGGCAAAAGGTACACCCTTTTTTTCTCCGCGGATTTGGGCCGGTCACCTTATTTTGGTATTCGAGTTTAAGAAATTCACTTTATAATTCACAAAAATGTATGTTGTGGATTTTTTTCCGGAAAAAAATATTTTTATTTTTGGGGTTCAAAAACCTACAATTATGTAAATCCGAGATATCCATTTTAAAGAGAATGTGATTTCCTTTCTTTTGACGTATTTTATTTGCAATTTGCTTCACAACTCTGTTTTCTACGATTGTTCAAACATTTATCGTCTTTCACCAAAAATTGCATGACATGACGCCACTAAAACGTCATTATCTCCCAAAACACTGCAACAATTGCATTGAAAGTTGGTGTGAAGACTTAGACTTGATGAAGAATAAGGTACTGAAAGTTTCACGTTGATATCTATCCTAGTTTTCAGGTTATTAAGAAAATCCTGGAGGGGGCAGGTACTTCTGATAAGGTTTGAGCTAGAAGTACCTATCTCAACCTATGTATGCACCTACTTATAGTTTGTTGTATTTTGATTGCACAATTGCCATTGGGACCTTCGTGAGAATCACACGTGAGTTTTGTACACACCGCTGTCACGCGTCCCGAAATTTATTTCCACAAAAGCAGCGCGTCATTTTTAACAACCATTTGCGCCGAAATAGAGTGTAGATTGGATTCCAAATTGATACCATATGAAGTGTTCTTCCTGCATGTACAAAAAAACGTTTGTTCGAGCTTCAATCCCGACTGGCAGCTTGCTGGCCACTATTTTCTCGTCTAGTTGAGCTGTTTTAACCCGCGCGGCGCTGGGTCTCCAGCCGAACTTGCGGCGCTGTGTGTGTGTGTGTGGGGGAGGGGGAATTTACCCCCTCGTATCTTCCCAACCAATGACCGCAGCGAGACGCGCAAGGCGGCGATCGAAAGCTCTCAGTGATAAAAATATAACACATACCCCGAAATTCTTTAAATAAGGTCACATGTCAGGTCACGGTCAGGTCAAATGTCAAAATTGAGGTATTTAGTTTGTTGGGCCATACTTTCCATCCAAAGCCTTAGATTGCGACCATTATCTCACAAAGTGCTCTCAATGGTGTAATGCATGCTCCGCATAAGCAAAAGCGAAATAGTAAGCAAAGGTCAAGATCAAGGTCTGGTCACAAAAGGTTGCAGGTCTACGAAAGCCATGCGACACATGTATGGGTTATTGTACTCGTAGAATTCGATAGTAGCGGCCATTGCACAACCTGACCCCATATAATGGCCCTCAGGTCAAGGTCAGGTCCACAATAAGGAAAACAAATGAGATTGATTAGAATTGTAAAAAAATGGCATGTTTGTTTGGCATGTTTGGCATGACTAGTTTCTCAGAAATACAGTGGTGGCATTTATTTATCTGTATCTGGTCAGTAAAAGCCAAAAAAACGCAATGGAAAAAAATGACGTCATGAGTTACTTACACTTGGAAGCCATAAGTCAGTCAAAAATAAAGATATTGCTTTGAAATTTAGTGTGGGCATCGTCTTTACTTAGTTCTCCGGTCTTATGCCTTCCGGTTTGGTTAAAATCGTGAAAAACTTTCTGAAAATTCTTCCCAATTTTTTGTTTGTTTCATTTTTGGGGGTAAAAAAGGAAAATCCGGGATAGCCATTTGGAAGAAAATATCATTTCCTTTCTTTTGACGATTTTGATTTGCGATTTGCATCAAAACTATTTTCGACGATTTTTGAATCATTTAACGTTTTTTCACCAAAAATGCCGTGACATGACGTCACTAAAACGTCATTTTTCCCAAACTACTGCACCAATTTCAATGAATAACAAAATTGACATAAGATGTATAATTTATGCAGTATAAGGTACCAAAAGTTTCACTTCGATATCTGTCACAGTTTTCAAGCTATTGAGAAAATCCGGGACGGGGGTAAAATTTACCCCCAGCGCCGCGTAGGTTAAAGGAAATAGTTCACCTTCAACATTAGTTTTAAACTGAGATAGCAGTTTTGTAGCCCATGTTGGGAAACCCCTATCTGCAAGTTTTCTTGACTGAAAAGACTCTCCAGCCGAAGATATTGGAGTTTTTGGCGAAGGAATGCGGTGCTGGCGAAAGAATGTTGTACTGGTTCTAGCCCGGGCAGAGGCTATGCCATCAGCCAATCAGCTATCAGCTGGTGCTAGCAAGCGAATCGCTGGCCGCCGGTTGGCACATCTCCTATGCGAGTCTATCTTTACGCGACTACTTTCGAATCTGATTGGCTGAACCATTTTTTACATTCGCGTGACGTCAGGACTCTGACTCAGAGAGTATGCATATAGTTTTGATGAACAATAAAAATGTATGGCCTTCTGTCCTGAATCGGCGCGATATAAGGCCATTTTTGACAATATAAAAAGAAATTGTATTAAAAAATATAATCAAATCGTGTTGGATACAATTTTCCAAGGTAAACTATTTCCTTTAAGCCCTGATTTGATGATAAGAGCCGTGTTTCCAAAATTGCCAGTTTTTCACTGCGGATAGCTGGATTTTGACTGCTGCAAAGTCAATTTTTACGATAAATTGTTAACGTTTGGGGGGTGGGCAAAAGACATTGCCCCCTCCCCCCCCCCCCCCTCCCTTCAGGCTGGGGGGGGATGGGCATGGCCTGGTTGCCCCCTCCCCCCCCCCCCCCCCGATCCGCCAGTGTGGAAGATTCATAAGAGGAAGTCGTAATCTGACGTTTATCTTACCTCAAGTGCTGCTTCAGAATGGTTATTTATTGATGTCATGTATGATACATTGATAACCAAATGAATGAATGGCGCTCTAACAGTGTTCGTATATAGAGATAGGTTTGGTTGGTAGTTATGTTGGTTGATTCGCAACGTTAACTTCAATAATTGTCGTCGAAGCGTTTTGAGTATTATTCCAATATAGCATATATGCGATGTTGAATATAAGCTATAGCTTCCGATATATTTTGTCAAATGTTTGCGCGCTTATTGGTTGCAGGGAACATGCCCGCAAGCTTAGGCTCAGCATAGCTGGCTAGATGCCAGCTGTGTGACCAATGACTTAGGAGCATTTTCAGTCAATGCACCCGAAAGCATAAATAATCACCACAACTGTGCACAAAGCAATGCCATTGCCCTGGAGTTAGTCGATAAGACATATTTTTGTCTACTGCAAGAAGCTATTGTCCTGCAAACAAAGTTACATTTGTAGTGAGACGTATGAAGATATGTTTTTATTTAGCGTGCAGCGCGTTCAAGATCAAGCTGATGTGCCTGGTCTGTTCAGTTCTGCGATGTCTATTTTTGTGCCAGTCTATTTTGGAACATACTTTCTCGTGGGAATTGAATTGTATTTCGCAGGTCGGTGAACTCCAATCTTGATATCAGAACACTATCCCGCTGTGATTCAGGAGCTCATCCATTCAACACTCCTCAGAGCACGTGCGCATGTGCTGACTGCAGATGCAACACCCGGCCCCAGCCGTGATTTGTGTCCGGCGCCCGGCTCTGTCGTTGCTGCCTGTTGACTTTGGCTCGGTAGACCACCTCGGCCCCGTGCTCGACTTCTTAGCGGCTCTCCACCATCCACACGTCCCTCCACCATCCAACACACGTCGGGCCGTGCTCTGCCAGTTCTCCTCCCGTCCGTCCACCGGGCCTGGGTCCGAGCCGCGGCGCCTCTGCCCAGCCGATCCAGTCGAGCTCCACCATCCAACACACGTCGGTCCGTGCTCTGCCAGTTCTCCTCCCGTCCGTCCACCGGGTCTGGGTCCCGAGCCGCGGCGCCTCTGCCCAGCCGATCCAGTCGAGCCCAAGTCGGCCGTCATCGTGCGGTGGCGTGTCGGTCGCTGTTCCCAGCCGAAGTCGGGCTGAACTCATTTGACCGTAACGGTGACCGGTCGGTCGGTCGGACCGGGAGTCGTGACAACTGAGGATCGACAGACCGTGCGGCCAGGAATGGTAATGGGATGGAATGGAATGGAAAGGAATGGAAACAATGCGGCCGAATCTCGGCGTCATTTCTTCATAGAAACTTATGAATGTTACTACGGAAACATGGAGAGCGATGACATTTACCGTCTTGAGTATGGCACCTTATACGGCCCTCCGACCGTATAAGGCACCATATAAGGGGGTCTCCGGTCTGGGGGTCTGATATTTTAGGTCTCCGGCGATCGAGGTCCCTTCCGGGTCACTTGTCATTGTCACAGCCCTCGTAGGCTCTTTGTGTTCGCTGGATCCCCAAGGCAGGCGGCCGCCGGACACGGGGAGGTAGGACATCATTCAAAGCGTCGGACCGCCTGGAGCTGGACCGCAGGTAAAATGGCGCGCACTTACGGCCAGCTGAAGGAATGGTCAGTCCGTCGAAAATTACCTGTCGGACTTCTCGGAGCGGCGTCCAGGGTGGTTTGTTGTGAGACAGAGAGCGCTTCTATGGGTGATGTATGGCCCGGAGCCTGTGCGGAGTGTCCGGTCCAGGCCACACGTGCTATCATACACGATAACGTCTGGTAACCGATAATTTCATCGCCAACTGCCACGCCGCCAACATGACGCCAACACACCGCGGACTATACTCCGAGGTTCGGTGGACGATTGCTACCGATAGATGACGCGTTCCTCGGCGTGCCGCGAATCGGTTGGTTTCGGTCCACCGGAGATGCCGGGGTCGTCCTCCGATCACCCCTCCTCGCTCCTCCTCGCCCTCCTCGCTCCTTGACCTCCTCGATCACCCTCCTCGCTCCTCCTCGCCCTCCTCGCTCCTCGACCTCCTCGATCACCCTCCTCGCTCCTCCTCGCCCTCCTCGATCACCCTCCTCGCTCCTCCTCGCCCTCGCTCCTCCTCGCTCCTCCTCGCCCTCCTCGCTCCTCCTCGCCCTCCTCGCTCCTCGACCTCCTCGATCACCCTCCTCGCTCCTCCTCGCCCTCCTCGCTCCTCGACCTCCTCCTCGACCCTCCTCGCTCCTCCTCGCCCTCCTCGCTCCTCGACCTCCTCCTCGCCCTCCTCGCTCCTCCTCGCCCTCTCTCGCTCCTCGACCTCCTCGATCACCCTCCTCGCTCCTCCTCGCCCTCCTCGATCCCTCCTCGCTCCTCTCGCTCCTCCTCGCTCCTCCCTCGCTCCTCCTCGCCCTCCTCGCTCCTCTCGCCCTCCTCGCTCCTCGACCTCCTCGATCACCCTCCTCGCTCCTCCTCGCCCTCCTCGCTCTCGACCTCCTCGATCACCCTCCTCGCTCCTCCTCGCCCTCCTCGCTCCTCGACCTCCTCCTCGCCTCCTCGCTCCTCCTCGCCCTCGATCCTCGCCTCCTCGACCGCTCCTCGATCACCCTCCTCGCTCCTCCTCGCCTCCTCGCTCCTCGACCTCCTCGATCACCCTCCTCGCTCCTCCTCGCCCTCCTCGCTCCTCGACCTCCTCGATCACCCTCCTCGCTCCTCCTCGCCCTCCTCGCTCCTCGACCTCCTCCTCGCCCTCCTCGCTCCTCCTCGCCCTCCTCGCTCCTCGACCTCCTCGATCACCCTCCTCGCTCATCCTCGCCCTCCTCGCTCCTCGACCTCCTCGATCACCCTCCTCGCTCCTCCTCGCCCTCCTCGCTCTCGACTCGATCCTCCTCGCTCTCCTCGCCCTCCTCGCTCCTCGACTCCTCTCCCCTCCTCGCTCCTCTCGCCTCCTCGCTCCTCGACCTCCTCGATCACCCTCCTCGCTCATCCTCGCCCTCCTCGCTCCTCGACCTCCTCGATCACCCTCCTCGCTCTCCTCTCGCCCTCTCGCTCCTCGACCTCCTCGATCACCCTCCTCGCTCCTCCTCGCCCTCCTCGCTCCTCGACCTCCTCCTCGCCCTCCTCGCTCCTCGCCCTCGCTCGCTCCTCGACCTCCTCGATCACCTCCTCGTCACCTCGTCCCTCCTCGCTCCTCGACCTCCTCGATCACCCTCCTCGCTCCTCCGTCGACACAGACCGACAGTGCTGCCGTTCTGTCACGCGTGTTTTCTGTGCCACCTCGTCACCTCGTCACCTTCGTCACCTCGTCACCTCGTCTCGTCACTCGTCACCTCGTCACCTCGTCACCTCGTCACCTCGTCACCTCGTCACCTCGTCACCTCGTCACCTCGTCACCTCGTCACCTCGTCACCTCGTCACCTCGTCACTCCGTCGTCACCTCGTCACCTCGTCACCTCGTCACCTCGTCACCTTCGTCACCTCGTCACCTCGTCACCTCGTCACCTCGTCACCTCGTCACCTCGTCACCTCGTCACCTCGTCACCTCGTCACCTCGTCACCTCGTCACCTCGTCACTCGTCACCTCGTCACCTCGTCACCTCGTCACCTCGTCACTCGTCACTCGTCACCTCGTCACCCTCGTCACCTCGTCACCTCGTCACCTCGTCACCTCGTCACCTCGTCACCTCGTCACCTCGTCACCTTCGTCACCTCGTCACTCGTCACCTCGTCACCTCGTCACCTCGTCACCTCGTCACCTCGTCACCTCGTCACCCTCGTCACCTCGTCACCTCGTCACCTCGTCACCTCGTCACCTCGTCACCTCGTCACTCGTCTCGTCACCTCGTCACCTCGTCACCTCGTCACCTCGTCACTCGTCACCTCGTCACCTCGTCACCTCGTCACTCGTCACCTCGTCACCTCATCACCTCGTCACCTTCGTCACCTCGTCACCTCGTCACCTCGTCACCTCGTCACCTCGTCACCTCGTCACCTCGTCACCTCGTCACCTCGTCACCTCGGCACCTCGTCACCTCGTCACCTCGTCACCTCGTCACCTCGTCACCTCGTCACCTCGTCACCTCGTCACCTCGTCACCTCGTCACCTCGTCACCTCGTCACCTCGTCATCGTCACCTCGTCACCCTCGTCACCTCGTCACCTCGTCACCTCGTCACCTCGTCACCTCGTCACCTCGTCACCTCGTCACCTCGTCACCTCGTCACCTCGTCACCTCGTCACCTCGTCACCTCGTCACCTCGTCACCTCGCACCTCGTCACCTCGTCACCTCGTCACCTCGTTCACCTCGTCATCTCGTCACCTCGTCACCTCGTCACCTCGTCATCTCGTCACCTCGTCACTCGTCACCTCGTCACCTCGTCACCTCGTCACCTCGGCACTCGTCGTCACCTCGTCCTCGCACCTCGGCACCTCGTCACCTCGTCATCTCGTCACCTCGGCACCTCGTCACCTCGTCACTCGTCACCTCGTCACCTCGTCACCCTCGTCACCTCGGCACCTCGTCACCTCGTCAATCTCGTCACCTCGTCACCTCGTCACCTCGGCACCTCGTCACCTCATCACCTC